>VYXC01003764.1:59394-75665 GCA_013397175.1 Platysteira castanea | reverse complement strand
GGCAGCCCAGGCAAGGACGCTGGGCGAAGTGTCAGGGCGGCGGTCAGGGGCACAGGAAGGCAGGACAGGTGAGAGAGGGAACCAGCGAGGGCAGGAGAGCCAGAAGGCACGCAGGCAGGCAGGCTTGGGCCAGGGCAAAGGAGGGAGCGAGTGGGCCAGCACATGAACAGTAAGGAGCCCCACGAGCAGGGAGCCGTGACGCAGTTGGTTTTTATCCCCCCTGGCCCCTCCCGAAGCCTGCCCGGTAACAGGGACCCATTGGTCCGGTCCAGCCTTGCTGTGCTGTCCATTGGTGGAGACCCTCTTGGCCCTGGTTGGAGAAGCCCCTCGGCAGTGTCTCCTGCGGCCTGCCCCGTGCGGGGCGTTGCCAGGCGAAGTCCTCCCAGAGACTTGGAGTTGCTTCTGGTTGTCTCCTGCACGTGGCACATGGGCACCCCTCCTCTGCCTGCTTCTGACAACCATTGTTGAGGCGTAACACAACTCAATTGTCTCCTCACACCTTCCGTTTTTGTTTAGGAGCTCCTCACAGCCCTGATCATCAGAATTGTTGCCACCACTTAGTTGGAAACCCTTTTCCTTGAGATCTCACCATGTGTACGTTCAGCTCATAAACATCTTTATGGTGACCATCTGATTTTGGGCTGCCTTAATTGAAGCTTCTCAAAGTTGCCTGGCCGCACTTGTCCCAAGGATCTTCTACTGCTGCACCTTTGGCAGTGTTGGGCTCATGGCTGGACTAAAGTGATCCTGGGGGTCTTTTTCCAACCTAAATAATTCTGTGATTCTTTTCTTCAGGTGTCTTTGTTTCTACTGACTGAGCCTCCAGACTTTGATACCTTTCTTACGTTTTTTGCTTCCCTTTGTACTTTGTTTCTGGTTGGCGTCTGATCTTGGCTAGTCCTGTCCCAGGCAGTCCCTTGTGTCCTGATTGTTCTTTTTACGTCTGTTTTGTAAAATCTTGTAGTTGAATCTGTGGGTGAGCTTGCTTGGCTGAAATTTTTCTGGCCACCTGCAGTTTCTATAGGGGAAATTCCCATATTTCTCATTTAAAATTCTTACTTTAGGTTTTTGTTGAAGACAGCAAAGGCTGTCTTTTCTGGTTCTATTTTTTGTCTTTGTTTCAGTATTCATTGAGCAGATGTGTATTACCCTGATAAAGCTGTAAAGTAGCCAAGTTGTGATGATCTTCAGTGGAGGTGGAATAGTTTAAAGAAGGCTTTATGGTCTGGTTGAATTCTTTATACTTCAAAATAATTTAAGAAAAAGGTGCCTTTTTGTTTACCAGGCATTTGCAAGTAAACCTTAAAAACCCATCACAGCAAATAGTAAATAATTTTCTTTACAACACAAGGTATTTTCTTTAATTTTTTTTGTGAAGAGATGGGATTCTTGTCAGCCATCAAAGTTTTCAAAACATTGCTCCTATTTTCTTCTTAATATGTGTCAAATAGTAAAACATAAAAAAACTTTGCCAAGCTTTTTAAAAAAAATGGTATCCAGGATTAACACTTTTTGCTGAAATACCATTTAGCTTTTTTTCAGATGGAAAATAATGGACATCAGAAGAGAAAATTAGTGAACAGTGCTGAAATGAAAGTTGGGGTTTTTTGGTTTTGATTTTTTTGGAAGGAATCTCAAATGATTAATTGCTTCTGGAACCTTAATCCAGTGGCTTTGGAATTTTCCAAAGAGGGCAGTGGGACTCACTCTCACTACAGTCCCAATCTGCTATTGTATCTGTGACTTTCTGTCTCTGTCTCTCTCTCTTTATATATATGTATACACTGTATTTACACATACATATATACATATGTAAAATGTTCAAGACATTAAATAAATTGAAGTTCTGTACTTGGTTCAAGCTGTCTGTGTGCCTCCTGCAGATGCTAAAAGTACAGTTCTCAAGGAAACACCAGTTTTCTAGTTGGCTGAAGAAGGTGGCTGTGGTTGTGTATCACTTCTATGTGTTGCGAGTTCTGAAGAACTTCTTATTTTTTTTAAAAATTGTAACTAGAGAAACAAAAATTTTGATATTAATGGTCATCTATTCACTGAGGTGTGGCTGAAACCAACAACAGGACAAAGAACTTCGCACTAAGAAGCCCAGTTATGGCTTAAATATACCTTCCATGAACCAAACAGGAAATGCTGCAGAAAAAAGGGAAATAAGAACTCAGATCTTGTTAATTAAGGTTTTGGCAAGTTGACCTTTTGGGCCGTTTTGAAAACTCCAGTTTTCGTCACATTTAGTGTTTGAATTTCTTGTGTCTCTGCTGACCACGATGGGGGGAAAAGTTCCTTGTGCTGTGTTTGCTATTGGGTGCAAGTCTCTGGTAGGAAAGAGATTGAGCATTCCCTAACAATATCTGAGGGTATTCTTGGAAAGCAGCTTTTTGGAAGATGGGATAGAGACTGGTCAGAAAGGAGCCTTGGATAGGAATGGAGACTGAGGAGGGGAAAACCAGCTATCTCTGGAAATGTTCAAACGGGGAAACAAAGACTTACTTCAGGGATGCGTAGGGATTTGTGAAATTAGGTTGCTAATGGATTGAGAACAAGCCTGGGGGAAAAAAAAAAAGAAACCACAATGGACCAGGGGAGTTACTTAAAAGTCTTTTATTCATCTTGCTTTTAGTTTTATTATTCACAAGTTCCATGTTTTATGTATTTTACTAATAACGTGGAGCTCTGGAGTTTACAGTGCTTTTACTGTTTAATGATGCTCGTTCTGAAGGAGGGAGCAGAGCTCCTCCGTCACTCAGTGACTCAAGGTCCCAGAGCAGGGATGGTAGAGGCAAAATGTGAACCTTGAGGCAGCCCTGGGCTTAAAGACCTGTGTCCTCTGAAGGCTGAGATGGAAGGGTTTGTTTGTATTTTGAGGAGTCAGTAGCACTCTTCCGCACAAGTCTGGAAAGGAATTGCGGAGTGTGACATCCATTTCTTCAAAGGCTTGTTCAGAAACTCAGCTGGTGGAGCTCCATGTTGATCCAGGTGTGTTTGTAGCACCTGAGATGGACGAATGTTACAGGAAACAAATCCATGTGATTTATTGAGTTCATCCCATGGCTCCCATGCATGACCTTTATATGAAGAAGACAGAAAGTCTAGGAGCCCAAGAATCCAGTCAGATGATGAGATAGGCAGAGATTAAACTGGGATTAAGAAGTTTGAGCAGGAGGAACATGGCACAGATAAGCGCTGCACAGATAGGGCCACTCACAGAAGCAGAATGTCTGAAGAGTACGTGTTAAAATGAGCATATTTACATAAATGCATCCTACAGAGGCTTCCAAAATACATATTAAAAAAAGGAAAAAAAGCTAGCAAGAACTCTCTTAAAAGTTTTAAAATTTATTTACTTATTCTAAGGTGATGAGGAAAAGATGCAGTGGTTTTTTTTCACCTCCTATAGGTGAAGACTCCAGAAATCAGCTTGTTGAGACATTCCTTTAGAACGGTGTAGGATTTAAATCAAGTAAGAAGACAACTTGCAAGACAACTTTTGAATTAATCTCAGGGTGCTCTGAGGATAAAGCAAATGAAAATGGGAGGCATTTAGTGCCTGTTGAGAACTGAGTGCCCTGGTTATGAAAACATCTCAGTAGGTTAAAAGGACTTACACTGGGGAATTGGTCAAGCACCAGATTTGGTCTGAGTGAAGATTGTAGATCAAGTTCACCTGTGCCCTGTGAGAAGCAACAAAATGGGATCATGAGTGCAGAGTGAGGATATGCTTGAGAGTAGTGTTAAGATGCCTGAGGCAGGGATGAAAAATCCACCTTTCCTCAGAGGAAAGAACCATCTGTGATAAAAGGGTCATTTTGAGGCTTTGGAGACTCGGTTTGTCAGAGACACTTGAGGGAACTGGGGCAGACAAGAGGTTTGCTCCTGCATTAGCAGGACGTGCAGGAGGTTATAGCTGGAATTAGGAAGAGGAGGAACAGAGAAAATGCTCTGGATTTTTCACAATATTTGAGAATGCCACTTCTTACAGGGAAAAACCCCTAAAAGATGCTTAACAAACCAAATGTGATGGGCTGAAAAGGAGGCCCGTTTCCCCTGCCAGAGAATGGAGGTGGATGGCTGGATGGCAAGTGTGCCCTGGGCTGGTGGGATGAGGGAATTAGGGAGACTCATGTTCATCCTGAACTGAATCCAGAGAGGATTAAACAGGGCTCTCTTATGGAACTGCTGGGAATGAGGGAAAGGAAATGCTTGGTTTTGTCACATCATCTTTCAGAAACCTTGTTCAGAAATGGGAAAATTAGGTGACTAAAAGGGATGTGGAGAGGGAAGCAAGGAAGGAAGAACTGTGGAACCCATCAGGAGGGAGCCAGGCTGTGTAGGACTACTCAGATGTGCTTAGTCCTTCGTAGGATTCAGTGACTGAGAGAAAGAAAATGGTTTCATGTTCAAATTTTTAATCAAGCAAGTGATAGAAGAAGGCAAGAGAGAAGGACCTGCCCTGGAAGGGCAGAGTGAGCACTGAGGAGGTCAGTGAAACAGTTTCCTTTCTCTTACTTCACTGTAATTTTTTTCTGTGCAGTAAATGTATATTTAATCTAGTTGTTTCTAGTAAAACTCAGCTCTAGAATTAACAAACATACTGTTGGGTCTTTTGGATGTCTCATCATGGAAGGGTGAAAATAAGTGCACCTCTTACTTTTGAGGTCCTGCCAGGCAATTTGTAATACCACAAATCCAAGCACTTATATATAGTGGGGTGTTGAGACATCCCTGACTTGGACATATTAATCATATCAGCAAAGATAGGGAGGCCTCTGAGTGCAGGGGTGACAATTTCCATCATAGATAGTTTTAATGAAAATGTTTTTTTAAAGGCTTATGCTAACCTGATCTTTTGTTTAAAAAGTGAAAATGGGGAAACAAAGATTTTTGAAAAATTGAAATTTATAGTTTTGACCAGTGACAGAAAGTGTAATAAGGTTTTGCTTTGGTTTGGTTTTGTGGTAGTTTTATTTATATATTTATGTGCAAATTATCAGCTTTTGAAACGATGAGAGTTTGGAGAGGGAAAGGAAAACCTTTTGAACTTTTAGACCAGTGACATGAGTGCAGAATCGGATGCTCTGCTGCTCTTCTAGCTGTGTTTTAAGCAAAGAGAATTTTCCTAGTTTTTCAGGCTGAGTGAAGTTGGGAGCAATCTGCTGTATGACATGGAATACAGTGAATCAGCATTCTCGATGGCAGCTATTTATAGTTACTCTATTTTTATTCAAAGCAAAACAATAGCACTGAATTTCAGGCAGTTGGACCAGACACTCAGAAAGGTCTGTCTTGAAGCTGAGGGGAAAAAAAAAATCTCATCTTGCTGGGTCTTGGGAGCTGAGCTCGTGAGCTCCGCCGGCATCTCCATTTCAGTGCCGTCCTCCGAAGGTGAAATCCGGGGCTGTGCTGGGGAGCTGCAGGAGCAGATGCCTCTAAAATGTAGTTTTTATCCACTGTTCGGGAACTATCAGCGTTCCTTGTGTTGTATATTTGAAGAACTGAGCAATATAATCAATGCTTGTTAATTTTAACCATCTCTTCCAGGTTTTCTGTGACTGTTCCGTGTCCTGCTGCTGCAGCCAACGTGGATCCGAATGCCGTGGCTACAGAGGCTTGTTACTGTCTCATGCTGGGTCCCTCAAATCCAAGAGCTACTTGGCAGTTTCCAAGGCAACCACCTGTGGAATAATTAAAAAGGATGAAGTGTTAGCGTGCCAGATAAAAGGGATTCTTGCCTGGAGAGAGCGTTTCACTTTCATCCGTCTTGAAGAATCAAATGTGCTTCTGCCAGCAAAGTTAAGGTAGTACAATTAAAAAGTAATGGTTTATTTTCTGGAAGTTTGAGGTGGAGCAACAAACCTGATACAACTGTATGCTATACAGAAATGACCGTGGTTCCTTCTGGGTTAATATTTTGGGTATATTTAAATAGAACATGCACGAGAAAGGTGGTGCTGGAAAGGCAGTGTGGGTGATTGGTATTTTGTATTAGTAAAACAGTTGCATGGACTGTTTTGTACTTTATGCCGTCTTCCCTTGGATGATTTTAAGCTGGGAAGGACTAAAATGGAGCATACATTAGTTGCAGCATAAATATAGGAAGTGCAGCCTTCATGCCAAGTACACTGAGATTTCTTTGGCATTCAGTGAAGTGATAGATATAAAAGGAATGTAGGAGTGGGCTCACTGCAAAATGACAGTCGGAATCAAGGATTGATCTTTATCCCAGAGCTTAAAGGGTGGGCAGTGACTAAGTCCATGCTGAACCAAACTGATTATCAGGTTTAGCTGCTTTGGTGAAGCAGCAGCTAAAACCACTTTGAAGTTACATATTCCCAGATTCAGTGCTGAAATTGCATGATGGAAAAAAAGCAAATTTTAAGGAAAATAAGCCTGTTAGAATAACAAAAAATTGCAACTTCGGTTCTGAAAGTTTAAACGTCATTACAGAAGTTGAGGGTAAAGGTGTTAGACTTCAGATAACTGGAAAAGTTCTACTCCCAAGTATTATATGTTACTGGATGTATCTGCTTATTATATCTTCCTTCTCTGCCAGTCATTCAAATATAGTTGAATAGAAAAATATTATTCATTTCTAACAATGGAGTTAAATGGAGAAAAACCACATTCCCATTCTTCCCATAGTCCAAATAACTGCTCAGTTAAGTCTGGTTACCTTGCCTGATGCTCTTGTACAGTTAATTTAGGCATGATGCTTTTGTGTAATTTATTTTAAGGAAAAAAAAATAAAAGGCATTCTAAATTTTGAAGTAGAAATATTTGGGATGCCATCTGGGCTTTACATAATAAATTTTTCCTGCCAAAATGTTTGTGGGATTCTGTTGGGATGTGGATGGGATTTCACATTCCATCCCTTCCACAGCACAAGAGGATCATTGTTTTTTAGATATGGTGGGTCCAAGAAGAAATAAGAATTGTGTGGTGGCAGCTCTGTGATCTGAGGGAATACAAATAGAATCTATCGAGTAACCACTGTCACCCTTTACAGATGTTACCTAATTTCATCAGCAAATACTTGCAGGTACCAGCTGCAGTTTTCCACCCTAATACTTGATTTCCTGTTCATTGGTTTGTCGTCACCACATCTTAAAAACCAATATGGTTTTCTTCTTGAAGTAATTCTTCAGCCTGTTAATTGCTTTCAGTGTGGAGCTGAGGAAAGTGGGATTTTCAGGCAAATGCTGTTTTCACATGTGGAAGGAGTGTGCTGGCAAAGTGACTGCACCAAGCACAGTGAGGAGGATATGGAATTGAGACACTGCAAGTAGAGTGAAGGTAGTTACTGTGTGTGGATCCAGATCCTTGATCTTTCCAAGCAGCATAAATAACTCTCAAAGATGGAATTGGATACTTGTAAAAGAGTGTATTTGTGGAAGCCTAATGTAGTAGCAATCAGGTACAGTAATGCAGGATTCCCAGGTGTGTACACAGAGCAGTTTGAGCTTGGATGCTCCTGCAAAACACCCCAAGCACATAGAAATACCTCCCATTTGTCTGTTTTGCCTCAAATACTCTGGGTGAGGTTTTTCTCATGAAGCTTAAATGTCCAGGTGCCACTGAAGCCAGTGGTGAACAGCAGGTAGGATGAAGAACTTCCTGAAAGTTCCTATTCCAGACCCCCTTGAAGAGGATGACTTGTCTCCAAAAAGGTGCCTCTAGAAAGGAATCCATCTTTTCCATGGATAGTTCAGCCTGGACAGCTGATTTAGCCTAGGTGGCAAACCTTTCAGGAACTTCAAGTGTGCAATTAGATATGTTTTCATATCAAATTAATTAATCTGTTCTTGTTTCTGTATATTCCATTCCTGTTCCAGAGCTCCCATTGCTAAGTGGCGTTGCAGTTGATTACTGGTACAACCCCTTTACTCACCCTCCTCTTCCCTACTCGGACATTTGACCCTGTCAGCTCTTCCAGCCTTCATCTGCAAGCCTGTGGTTCAGTATCGAGGGTAGTGAAGAGCCCCATGGAGTTTGTTAACATAGTTTGTAAGAGAAATAAAAACATCCATGCTAAATTTAGGCAGCTGGGCTGTGTGAAAGAAAACACAGTGACCAGGCAGAATTGATTTCTGATGTTCTGTATATAGGTTATGTTTTAATAATCTTTATCCCTGGGAAGTTTTACAGGACTGAAGGGAGTAAAAGGTTAGAAGTAGTGATTGGCTCAGTAATTTTAATCTCTTAAAGTGATTCAGTACCTGTCGACATAGAAGTTGTTCCTGTAGCCTTGGCTATTAGATTTAGCCTTGGCTAATTAGAATTAGTGATGTATGCACCCAGAAAAGTAAATTTTCTTTCTAATTCTCTTTCTGTGGCAGAAGGTTGATATTATGCTCCATGTTGGAATAACTTGATGTCTTTTTGAGAGGAAAAAAATGGGAAATAGTGATATGGTAATTCTTTCAGAGATTATTTTGATATAGTGGTTAATATTCTCCTGTTTTTATACCATCAGAACAACTATATCAAGAGTCAGTTCCAGTGTGGTAGTCTAAAAGTGTCATTAAAATACCCATTAATTTTGTTACATGACTTAGGACTGCTTCCTAGAATAGGTAGGACTTTCATCTTGTTGCTTGGAAATCCAGGTGATTTTTCAGGTTGGGATTTTTCAAAGGGAGTTTTTCCTTCTAGCAAGAGGTGCTTACAGTGGAAATGTAGGGGAAATTCAGGATAAGAGCAATAAGCTCAAGTCACTTTTGTGGAAAAGGGAACTCAAATAATGAATGGACTCTTTTGCCTGGGCTTGATTTTGCTTTTAGAAGGAGGGAACTGTTCCACTGCACTTTGGTGGATGGATGTTTTATGGGGAGCAAAGCTGCATTGGAGCTTTAATGCAAACAGAATTATCTACAAGGTGACAGACCTTATGCTGAGGCACCAGATTCCTTTCTTCCTTCCAGCTGCTCCTGCTGGGCATTTTGGATATGCTTTTCCAGCATAGTTCAGATGATTTTCTCTGGTAGACAACACAAAAAGTCCAGAATAGAATAAAAAGGTCTGACAGCTTGCAGAGATGCAGTGAAGGTAAGGGTAGAAAAGCAGCTCTTGTCAAACACTCATCTAGAGCCGTGATTTGTCTGCAGCACTGGCCACAGGTGGGTTACTGAGGAGCACAGCAACAGAATGAGAATAGGATCCTCCTTCTGCACACCCCTCCTCATCCAGACATCTGTAGTACATGGATTGACTGAGCTGGATGTCTTATTTTTGCAGTGTTTACTGGACTTGTCTTTTGGAATTTGTTGATGAGAAGTACTGGGAAGTGTAAAGCTCTGTGGTTCCCCCGCTTAACTGGCATGTCAGCCTGTTCAGTGAGGAACCATATTCTTTTGTCAACTTTTGAGCCTGAACTCCATTTAAAATCCACTTCTTGCACTGGAAAAGACTTAAATTTCATACATAACTATTTTCATCACAATCATCATTTAGCTAGAGCTCAGCCTGCTACAGGTGTTGAATCAGTTCAAAACCTGCTGACCTGTACATGAAGCAGGGCCACTTGCCCCACCTCCAGTCATCCTACTTCACACTTAATTTCATTGAGATTCCTCATTAATTTCACTCCTGAATTTCGTTTTTGTGTTTTAATGTCCAGTGAGTAATCTGCACGCATTTCTTTTTGGTTTTTCCTACTTATTTACTGCCTTTGCTACTGTGAATAACATTACTATCATCAGCAGATGTTGTCATCTCACTGTTGAGCCCTTTTCATGTCATTTATGAATTCATTGAACAGTGCTGGGAACACATCCCAGCTCAGATCCCTGTGGAAAGAAGAGCTGAAATGGCACCAAGTCCTGCCAAAAGCAGAGTGGGTTTGCCCACTTCTGCACGTGGCACAGCTGAATTTGTGGTAAAATCACTGTGCTGTTTTGTACACTTGTAAATGTGGAGTCCCTGTAAAATACTTCGTAGGAATGGATAATAATATGTAATATTAATACGTAATTAAATGTAATAATGTCATTCTTCATGACAGAATCATTAAGGTTGGAAAAGACCTCTAAGATCACCAAGTTCTACCCTCAGCCACCACCATGTTCATCGCTAAACTATATCCTCAGGTGCCATATCCACGCATTTTTTGACTCCACCACTTGCCTGGGCAGGATGTTCCAGTGCTGCCTGTTTGTAATTTTACCTTTGAAAGATAGGGTGGGATTCACTTTTCTGGATGACTGAGGGTGATGTTTAAAAGGTCTACACCTGCTTTGTTCACAGCATTTTTCATCTCCTGAGTTTTTCTTCTTAAAAACAACTTGGTTGGAACCTGGTGGTTTGTCACTCTCTGTGTTACCAGTAAATAGAAAATTAGATTAAATAAGGGGAATTAGGCTACAGAATAAATCTCCACAATCATAAATACATACTTGTGTTAGATGATTAAGTGTAGGGAATTGCCTGAGTGGTAGAACTGTTACTTGCTCTTGTTTTCTGACATTAACATAGCAAACATCTGGTGTAAAACTGGGCAAGATATAAAGGACGTGTAGCATAAGATAATTTTTCCAGTGGTGTCTTGCAGCTGCATCTTGGGGAAGTGGGGAATTGAGAACACGAATGTGCTGCCCATGAGTGCAGTGTCCCAGTGTCCCAGTGTCCCACTGCTGCTTCCTCTTACACCTCTGTTCCTTCCTAATTATTCCTGAAGTTCTCTGCTTTTTCACTGCTCCCGTTATCAACTCCTGCGAAAACTATTTTCACAAAGCTATCTACAGTGACTTCAAGGTCTCTCCTAATCAGGAAAAAAACTAATTTAGAACCCCTCATTTTCTGTGTGTAGTTGGCTGCTTTTTCTATATACAGGGCCTTGGAATTAATCTACTTGAATTTCAGCTTCTGTTTTCTCTCCCAGTCACGCTGTATAATAACTAGCTGGAAGAAAAGACTGAGGATAAACTGCTTTGATGCACTTACTGGTTTATCTGTAATAGACCTGTGACCTTACAGTGTGTCCTTTTCAGCATAATTTATTGTTCGGTTAAATGAGAGCGGTCCAGACCTGTACAGGAGTCTGATTTTATGTGTCTGCATAAGGGGTACGTTCTCTGCACGTAAATTAACTGCTGATTGATAAGACCTTCCTCCTTTCTGCACCTCAGGTGAGTTTTCTTCAAGATCTTGTGGAGAAGTTGGTAATTTTTAGAGACTCCCAATATCCACGGAGCTCTTTCAGAGCCCTGCTGTCTGTGACCTGCAGATTGCAGTCCATCAGTTGGTATTTTTAATAATTTGGTTTCCTTAGAAATCTGGCTGTGTCCGTGTGCTCCTGGCTGTGGAATTCCTGGTAGGCTTTGGCAGTGAGCAATGCTCAACTTCCCGGAGAGGATCCTGTTTCCTGGTCCTTTCTGCAGGCAGGGGCCAGAGCTGGAAGTTCCCTAAACTGTTACATACTGAACAGTGAGTTCATTTGGGTTTTCATGTGGCAAAGAAGTATTTCTGAGGTTTTTACCCCCTCCCCACAGCTTTGTCCTGTCGAGCCTTTTATCTTTTGTCACCTACTGGCCGAGCAAACTTTCTTACAAGCTTCACCCTTCTGGTGTATTTGATAAAATTTCCTCTTAACACATGAGTTCTCAGGGGTTTTTTTGTTTGTTTTTTTTCAGCTTAGAATTACGCATTTAGTTTGTTAAAGTGTTTATTTATTCCTGGAATCACAGTATGACTTACCTTTCTGAAGGACATGCTTTTGAACACTTCCTTAATATTGTTCTTTGTTTTAAGTTGCACTTAGTCTGTTCTTCCATATGCAGTATGGGGTCTTTACCAAGTTGTCACCTCCTTAAGACCTTCACCTTTTGCCTGTTCATTTTAGTTGTCTTTAAAGCAGTTTCCTTGTTTCTTCATGACAGAATGCTTGAGGTTATTGAGGACCTGACTAAGGTCATCTGGTCCAACCCTCATGCTCAAGCGGGGATTTTTTTTTTAGTTGCACAGCTAAAAATAGAGAAAACTACTGTTTCAAGTGCAGAACTTGAGTGCTTTGTAATCAGTAATGCAGCCACTCTTCAGCAGTGAAGATCCTGTACACAGGTCAGGACTGGGTCAAGTCCTGCCTCTGCTGTGGGTTTTCAGAGTTGTTTGAAGGAGTGCTCATTCATGGTGTCTTAAAAATGCAGTGTTTACATCACAGTAACTACACTGAGACTTTATCTGTCTCCAAAATCCTGCAGTTTGGCCACTTTATTTTCGAGAGGTGATGTTTGATGCTGACAACTGTCGGGTACCTTGATGGGACTGGGAAGTTTCAGAACCACAGAGTGGTTTGAGTTGGAAGAGACATTAAAGATCATCCAGTTCCACCCCCTGACATAGGCGGGGTCACCTTCCACTAGACCAGGTTGCTCCAAGCCTGGCCTTGGACACCTCCAGGCATGGGGCATTGTCTGGAACTAGGAAAGTCTCTCTATCCTGCTGAACTTGGTTTCGTTTCTTTTCTTTCTTAATTTGCTTTTGTTGGAAGGAAGAAGTTTTGAGCTTCATGGGCTTCCATTCACTTCGAGATGCTCATGTCAGACAAAGCTACAGGAGAAAGTTTTTACCAGAAAGTTTGTCCTTGTTGTGGCTCTCATCCTGCTGGAATAATTGGAGGATGCTGCCCCAGCCAGTGAAGTGGAATGAGCAGTTTGGTTCATCCTTCTGTCAGCATCTCTGTGTGGTCAGATGAGCTGCTGTCTGCGTTCCCTGGGCTGCAGTGAGGGATTTATACTACCAAAATCCTCACTGACCCAGGCATTTGAAATTGAGTGAATTAAATTCCACCCTGTTATTTCAGTGTTTTGAACGGATAAATGTTTCCCCTTTAAGAAAGTTTTTTCAGTCATTATGATGGTTAAGAAAGAGCTATTTGATGCTTGATAAAAAGCAAGGAGAAGGCTTGCAGAGTCTCTTCAGGTGAAAAGAAGTTAAAGTTTGGTGGGTGACCTAAAAGGATAAAATTAGAGTGGAATTTTAAATTAATATAAAGATGTAATAAAATAATGTTGATTGCATGGAACAGCTTGGTTTGACTTGGGTGCTTGGTAGTTTCACCTGTTTTTCCTCATTCTTACGTAAATAGGTGAAAAGTTTGCAACCTGGAGATGTACTCGGAGACTGCATTTCCAGCAGTATAAATTCCATTTCAGAGACTGCTTACAAAAGCATATGGTGACAGGAAAAGGGGGAATGGCTTCAAACTGAAAGACAGCAGGTTTAGATTAGATATTAGGAAGAAATTCTTCCTTGTGAGGATGGTGAGGCCCTGGCACAGGTTGCCCAGAGAAGCTGTGGCTGCCCCTGGACCCCTGGAAGTGTCCAAGGCCAGGCTGGATGGGGCTTGGAGCAGCCTGGGACAGTGGGAGGTGTCCCTGCCCATGGCAGGGGGGACACTGGATGGGTTCTAAGGTCCCTTCCAACCAAAACCATTCTGTGATTCTGTGAAATGAGGAAAACCCCAACACACTCAACAGAAGAAACTGGGTGAGATGAATCTGTCTGTAAAGGTCAGATTGAATTTGGGTGTTACCACTTTCTGTTCGTTCCGTATGGTCAGTGGCAGCACCAGTTGAGCTGTTTTTGAGTTTTTAAGATGAGTTTGTGTCTGCACTTAATCACACACTACCAAGAAAAGGAAAACCCAAACCCAACCCTGAAGTGGATCTTTTAGCATATTAGTTGTTAGTGGTTGTTCATCCAAATAAAGGGCTGATCTGACTCGCTGGAAATTTTGTGGTGCTTTACCCTTGATATTATGAGATTGCAGTGTTCAGGTTTGTATGGGTGAGTGGGCAGTCCTGCCTCAGTGTGCAAATACAGACTCTTCAGCAGCCTCTGGGCTGAGGTTAATGAACTTTTTCTGTTCTCTTTTGTTCTGTCTGTAGCTTCCTCAGTTTTGGGCTCTGCAAGAATGCAGACTGGTCTAAAAACTATGTAGATTACATAATGTAGGGCTGGGGTTTCTTCCAGCTAAGTGGTAGCTGATCTCGGTTTCTAGCAGGTTTGAGAAGCTCTTCTGCCCACCAAACCTTAGAGCAGGTGTTTGCTTCACCAGTGGCATTTACTGATCTCTTGTTATGTTAATTTGGGGAAAGACAATACTTTTCTGTAGGACTGCAGGATGCTAAGAGCTTGGTGTTTATTCTTTCCCATCAAATAAGTGTGGATTGAATGCAAATGCTCAGGGATGGTGTCAGGACAGAGAGGATGGAGGGGTGTTTTCAGTTAATGTCTGCCAAGAATTAAGGAAAATTAACGCAAAATTCTTGTGGCTTGGGAGAATACTCACTGGAGGAGTTGTCTGCTCCACAGATGGGGGCTGTATGGAGTACTTGGGAGAACTGGTTTGAAACAAGGGTTCACATCCAGTTTGCAGGGAGATGTTTCAGCTTCTTTGGGATATAGTAACTTGTAGTTCCAACTGCTGAGCACTTATAAAGGGAAGGACCCCACAGTCCTTGCTCAGGCAGAAATCTCACTGAAATGCTGAAATCAGTGGATTTGTTGATACCAAGGCCTGAAAAAACCTCTGCACTGCCTTAAGTGTGGGCAGGATGCCTCAGAAATCAGTGAATAATCAGGTTGGTGTTTATTCAGAGAGTTTGTTTCCTTCAAATTGTCTATTTTCACCTTCTCTAAGGTCCTAAGGTTATTTCAGGAATGATGTTTCTGGTGTTGTCTATTTTAGACACTTGACGTGGGATTTCAAACTCTGCTGAGGTGTTGGCAGTGGTACAACATGTGGCTGGTTTACGGTAACTCCTGCTCAGATTTGTAATGCAAATACCATCTCTTCTGCAGGTTTTCAGAGCTCTGGTTCCCCTGGAACTGAGAGTTTCACCTAGCCAGCATTGTGAAAAGTGATACCCATGTAATCCCACTGAATTAAGATTAATCTCACCTGGGTATCTGATTTTTGAAGTGAGATGAGATTTATCCAGAGTCTCCTAATTGCTGGAATAATTCCAAACAGCAAGTAGTAAGATCTTATCTTTTTTTTATCATCATGGTTCCAAAGAGGGAACTTAAGCTTCCCTCGTAGTTGTTATTTCTTGGTGTTCTGCCATAAAAAGCAGAGAACAGTCTAAAGATAATTGGGCAAAGGAAACTTCGTGCTGGATGTGGAGGGGTTTTTGTGTTGGTAGAAGAGGATGAGCATCCTAAAGACTTAAGTGAAACTCACTTGAAAAAAAAACTTGATTTGGTATATAAGCAGTTTTTTAGAATGATGCTGCTTCTCCTCCTTGAACCCCTTCCAACTGAAATACACACTGCCATATGCTGCTGGAATACCAGCACACGGACTGGATTAAAATACAAATGAACAGAACTGCAGCTTGAGGCTTCAGTTCTGCAGAGGGATCCAAAATGGTTCCCTTTTTCACTCTACTAAACACCTAAAGTTAGTTTTACAACATACCCGTGCAAAAGATGTTGGAGGCTTTGGGTCTGAAATGGGGATGAAGAGGTTGAGAGCGAGAGAAAAGAAATTTTTCCAATTTTCTTGTCCTAATCTAGGGACAGGTGACTTGGTGCCAGTGTTCCACCTATAGCAAGCAAAGAGATAAGGGAAATTCTGTAAGCAGCTCAAGAAGCTTGGATATTACATTGGACATCCAGCTACCCAGCTCCGTGGGGCTAATTCCAGAACTGTAGCCATAGTTTCACACTCGTCTCTACTGCTGCTCTTTACTTAAAATAGCTTTAAGACACCAATATTTAAGTGTTAGCTAGGATTTGGACTTTGAAATGTGTGTTATTCTTTTAAAATCTACTCGTGTATTTTAGGAGAATTTGTGGACCATATAAACAGGTTTCGTAATTGGGAATAAATAGTTTAGGTGCTTCATTTTTATGTTTTACAGAGCTATTTGCTAAGGAAAAATGCGAAGTTTCCCAGCTACTCCTCTCCTGAAAGTTGTTTTGAGCCAGAGTAATGATGAATAATGATGAGAAATAAATTAACAGAGCTGTATGTTGCTGTCATTGATCGGGGAGTGCTCCTGCTGATTTTATTCCAAATGCTGATCCCATAATGGTTGATGCCATGATACTGGGAGGAAACATCTTAGTTTATCATGTGTTTTATTAAAACTATAGATAGCTATTTTAATAAAAACATCAGGTAATTGTAATCTTAAAAAGGCTGGAAAATTGTGATGCAAACCAATTCTTTTTCTTTTTTCTTCTTCTTTTTCTTTTTTCTTCTTCTTTTTCTTTTTTCTTCTTCTTTTTCTTTTTTCTTCTTCTTTTTCTTTTTT
>VYXC01003764.1:29494-59383 GCA_013397175.1 Platysteira castanea | reverse complement strand
TTTTCCTTCTTTTTTCCTTCTTTTTTCCTTCTTTTTTCCTTCTTTTTTCCTTCTTTTTTCCTTCTTTTTTCCTTCTTTTTTCCTTCTTTTTTTCCCTTTCTTCTTTTTCTTTTTCCTTCTTTTTTTTTTCCTTTCTTCTTTTTTTTTTTCTTTCATCTCTTTCTTTCCCTGGATAAAGAAGACCTGACAGGAATGGGTGGAAATTATCAACAACGTTCCCGACCAAGTATTTAGGAACAACTGGGCTACTAGTATTTCAATAATTGATAATTAATGGGACTTCATAAATAACAGTGTGAGTTCTTTCTACGTGCCTGCTGGGTTTTTTTTGGAAGGAGGAGGAATGTCAGACAAATTTCTGGCATTTCTGTGCTACCTTGGAGACTAGAAAATGTTTCATTATTGGCATCTGAGATTCTTATGTAACTTGGTAATTCTGGGAATAAGAATTTTAAGAAAAATGCTGAGCAGTTTGAATCTCCTCGTAAAATTAGAAGATTTAAAACCACTGTGCTAAATACTTCTGTGATAAACTCCCCAGAAATATGAGCATTCCAAGCTCCTGAAATACCTTAATTTTGCTAGGATTGCGTCCTTAAGGAGTTAAAACTCCAAATCCCATGGAGTGAATGACACACTGGCAGTTATTACATAAACCCAGAGTATTTGCTTTTGCAGAATATTAAATTGGAATACAATGGGGGTGTGAGGACAAGGTTGCCTCGTGGCATCAGGAGCAGAGCTGGTTTGTGTGTGCAGCCCCCAGCACAGGGCAGGGTGGAGGAGATTGCCCTGATCTCTTAGTGCTATCAAGAGGGTTTTTATTTGTTTTCTCCAAGTTCAAGGTCTGTAATTCTAGCGGGACAAGCCCTGCTTTTTTCTTCTAAAGCAGCGTGGCTTATCTTATCCACTCTTTTCAGAACTTTTGTTATATTCAATAGAGAGGGCTTGATTGAATTTTTTTTTTGGTATAAAGTGAAAATGGTGGCTTGTTAGTGTTACCCGCTGTGTGAATTTCCTGATTAAGTGGATTAGAAACTGGCATATTCCATTACCTTCTTGAGGTCACAGATAGTCTGACACAGGAATCCACTGATTTGGGATGACTCGGAATTAAAAATAAATCAATTATGCCTTACTCGGTTTAACTTTTTTTTTTTTAAATACGAAATTAGAAGTAAGCAAGAATGCAGAATCTGTATACTTTTATTTCTTGTGTCAGGAAACAATCTTCCTTCCTTAAATTATTTCTTCTTGTGCTTTTCATTTCTCCAGGCTCATTTGTGGTGTTGGCCAGTTTGTTCACTTTGTTCCCCTTTCCTCATGGAATGCAAGGTGTTGGTAGAACTAGGACGTCTGAAAGTCTTATCTTTCCCTGGGTTACTGAACTGGGTGTGCTGTGCCCTTTGGTGCCTCCAAGTACTGTCTAAACTTCAGTCAAAAATTCAGGTTCAGGAGTTGCAGAAGGGGTGGCAGTAAAATGTGTTTGGATGATAGAAGGGCTGGAAAGTGGGAGCTGTGTCATGCGAGCAGCAAGCATGTCTTTAGTCACTTCTGCTAAGTGCTTTTCTGGCTAAACGAGTGTCCTCTTGCATAAATTCTCATCATATTCTAGTAATACACAATCAGAGTTACCATTTACTTCTCCTCTAAATTAAGGTCCTATACTCTCTTTCTTTTCTCTCTTTATTTTCCATGTTACTTCTTGAAGTAATGAGGTGCAAGAAAAAAGTAAATCAGGTATTTTCCATGCCTGTATTTTTGCAGATAAGTTTACCAAGGAGAAAACCATCTTTGAAATGCTTATTTCAAGGCAAAGGAGCACAGTTGGGTATTGAGGCAACATAAAGCAGTAGGCATTACATAGCAGTAACAATAAAATTAAACATGAAAATCAGCTGCAATACTAACTTTAGGATTTCGTAGCTAGTTTTTAATAAAAGGCAAGCAGCATTAGGACAAGGGGAATGGATTAAAGCTGAAAGAGAGTAGATTTAGATTGGATATTAGGCAGAAATTCTTGGCTGTAAGGGTAGTGAGGCACTGGCACAGGTTGCCCAGAGGAGCTGTGGCTGCCCCATCCCTGGAATTTTTCAAGACCCCGTTGGATGGGTCTTGGAGCAATCTGGGCCAGTGGAAGGTGTCCCTGCCTATGGCAGGGGGTTGGAACTGGATGCTCTTTAAGGTCCCTTCCATCCCAAACTATTCTGTGATTCCATGGAATTTTTAGATTCATGTCTCTGTATCAAGCTTGTCTGGTTTTCTGTGAAAGAAGACAAGAATTTTTCCTCAGAAGTGCATCTTGGAGTGCTGTTAGAAGCTCTGCCGTCCTAAAACACCAAGTCATGGTAAATATTTAGCAGTGCTGTTGCTAAAAAGTGACACGTTAGTTCAGCTTGGAGCTTTTTTGGCTTCCAGCTGTAATATCTTGCTGTGCCTTTCTCTGCAAAGATCGCAGGGCTGTTTGCTACTTGTCAAATCCACAAAGTACCTATGAAAACAAGGTCAGGGACTCATCTCCCTAATGAAGGAGACGTTTGGCCTGGCGTCACAGAGTCTGTATCCCAGCCAGACCCACTGTTTTCCGAGCTCTTCTCTGAACGCTTGCCAGTCCCGTGGCGTCTCCGCAGTGTGGGTATCAGAACTGGACATGAAGTTCTGGCCTAGAACTCAGCTTGATTTGTTGCACGAACACTGAGCTGATGTCATCAGCCAAGCCCTTAATATGGTTTTGCCCTGCACTGGCCGTCCCTACCCGGGTGATTCAGTACGGCTGCTCCCGAGCCCTTTTTGGGGAGAAAGTGTCCAAGTCACAGAGGAGTAGCCTGAATTCCTTCAAATCTGAGTGATGTTGATTTGTTAGGATTAAAATCAGTTGTTGTGTTGTCTTCAACCACTGTCTCACCATGGAGTGTTACTATTTCCTCTGCCAATGCTTCAGTTATCTACAAACTTAAATCTCGAGTATTTTTATTATTATTATTATGTAGATTGTTTATAAAATTTCCAGGGCCCAGTCCCATGTCTCTTGCTCCTTCATGTCACCTATGCTCTAATAGGGAAGCTACCATCTACCACCTTTGCATGAAAAAGTTGTTACCAGCTCTGGAAAAGATGAGGGGACTTGGGTATCCCAGGTGAATATTCTTACGGACAGAATGAGTCATTTTTGTGTGGACTTCTAACGTGTGGGTGAGTGAATCATCAGGTGTTGAACAGATTAATCTTTCTGAAGAGGACACGCACAAGATAATGTTTTCTCACTGAGACAACTTGTAGCTGCTTAAAGACAATATAAGAGAGGCAGAAATACAGTGACGTGTGCTTTGGAGCATGATACCTTGGGAGGTGATCCATGAAACAGCCCAGCGTTGCTTTTCATAGTTCTTGCTGTGCGTGGGGGGTAGTGGCCTTTAAAGAATTGTTAAGAATAGAAGATTTTGGTGGGGGCAAATAATAAAGTTGACTGATAGTTGCATAAGAAATTGAGTGCGAGTTTGACTTTCTGATGTGCTTGTGTTACAAAGCAGTTGTAGGTAGGTTGTGTTTGTGTTTTCCCAGTGATAGGACAGGAAGATACGGCCTCAAGTCCTCAAGTTGCACCAGCAGAAGTTCAGTTTGGATTTTAGTAAAAATTTCTTCACCAAAAGGGCTGTCAGGCCCTGGCACAGGCTGCCCATGGCAGTGGTGGAGTCACCATCCCTGGAGGGATTTAAAAGATGTGGCACTTGGGGACATGGATTAATGGTGGCCTTGGCAGAGTTAATGGTTGGACTCTGTGATCTTAGAGGGGTTTTCCAACCTCAGTAATTCTGTTTAAATTTGCACCCCTCATGATGTTGATCCAGCCTGTGTCAAGAGCATGTGAAAAAATAAATTCATGTCTTTGGTGAAGAGCTGTGCCCAAGGCCCATTTAGGTAGGGAGAAAAAGGCTAAATTTCTTACATTGTCTCGATGTTGGGGATTTTTTTTTCAGTCCACAGCCAAGTTCCACTATCCAGAATTATGCTTAGTGTTGGGTTTTAATGAGGTCTGAAAATCACGGAGCAAAACCATCTTGCTGTTGTGGCTGATTTAGGATAGGAAATGAAGTATGACATTTAGCCATGGGTAGGCAGAGTTGAGTGCTTCAGTGAAAACTCACCACAAGTTTACGTGAAAAGCTGGTGGTTCTTTCCTAGAACTTTATTTGAGGTTTAGTTTTGCACCAGTGCTGTGAACTCAGGCAGTTTTCTTTAGGTTTCACTGGAAAACACTTCTCAGTAGGTGTCTTTTAGAGGGTTTTGAAGGGATAGAAATTATTTTGGAGAGCATTACATGGACAAAACAATTGTCTGAGCAGCACCACTTTTTACGTAAATCAGGGCTACAAACACAGGCTAGAAACACACATTTTGGTGACCAAAGTAAATTTGAAGGGAGATTCATTCATTGCAAATGAAGGTGCAGATGCTTTTAGTCTGACCAAATCCTTATACGTAAAAGCATCTTCATCCTTACAGACTTCTGAATATGGATTTCGTATAGAGTAGAAGGGTTGAACACCAGAAGTGCAATAATAATAAAAAAACACAACACCACCCCCACTCTTCACACCCCCCCCTTCCCAGCTGTCTAGCTCAGTGAATTTCACACCATGGTTGCAAGGCCAGAATGATTATGAATTAGGGTTAGCACAAAATCTAGCTATTCGAAAATTTTACAGCATTTTACTGTAATGTAAAGGCTAGAATTTCTCTGAAAATCAAATCTGAAAAATGCACAAGGGCGGGGAGGTCTCACTTTGAAAACCCAATTGATTGTGACAGAAAATGAGATTTTTAACCTTGTCTTTCAGTCAGAACAAATTGTGCCTTGTCCCCTTGCACTTTGCCATTTGAGTTCTCGTCTGTTCTGCACTCCTTCAAGCCAAGATCTGCATCCCCAGTTGAAGTACATTAAAAATCTTGTGCATAATCAACATTTTTTGACTGCTGGTTAATTTTTGATCTTTATTGAGAGTGTCCTTGGGCAAGGCCCCAGGCTGTCATGACCAAGTTCACAGCAGATGCAGGCTATGGTGAGGTTTTTTGAAAATATTACACTGTGAAGAGGCTCTCTGAGGGAGTATCTTTATTGTGGTGAAAGTCATACTCCAGGTTTTCACTCTGATTGCAGCTTCAGCATAGCTCACTTTAATTTAGTTAGCCCAAGGCTATAACATACTGCTTTTCAGGATTGTAGAATGGCCATTAATGGGAATTTGCTGAGAGTGGGTGTGTATGCCTGAAGGAAAGTGTGCATAAAAAAGTAAAGCCTCATGCTTGTGATATAGTTGGTGTGTGCTGTTGTCCTTGATCTAACTTAACTGGGTTCTACAGGTGAGAGCAGCACAGCAGTTCCCTAAATAAGTCACTTCAGCCTTGAAATCTGCATTTGATAAGATTTTGTTGGCCTCAGTAGTGTGCAGCTGGTTCTTAAAAATGAGTTTTAATCTGTGTACTCAGTGATTTACAGCCCTGCACACAGTGAGTTGTCTTTGCTTTATGGATGGCGGAAGATACGTGGCTTTCAAATATCTTTGCACACAGGTGGTATTTAATTGTGTTTTACAGTAATTGATGATAAAGATAAAAAGTCCAGGTCCTCAGTGCATGATCCCTTGCTCTGGCCAGTGTCACCTTTCCTTATACTGGCTTTTTTCTTTTCATATGAAAAGAAGGCAGGTGTAGGTGGGATATTAGGAAGGAATTCTTCCATGTGAGGGTGAGGAGGCCCTGGCACGCATTGACCAGAGAAGCTGTGGCTGCCCCATCGCTGGAAGTGTCCAAGGCCAGGTTGGACAGAACTTGGATCAACCTGGGATAGTGGAAAGGGTCCCTGCCCATGGCAGGGAGTCTGAACCAGATAATCTTGAAAGTCTCTTCCAACCGAAACCATTCTATGACTCTGTAATACTTAATAATACATTTTTTCAGACTGTTGCTATTCATGGCAATATCAAGAGGTAAAAATTCTTCTATTGCTGCGGAGGAGTATTTATAGAAATAAGCTCCATCCCAGCTCCCTGCTTGCTGCCATGGTTTAAAGGAGGTGTGAGAGCTGTGAGTGCATCCTTCACGGTTTCAGGAAAGCATTGATGTTTCAGCGTGCTGAGCCAGAACACCTCAATGTTTGTTAGGATTTAGTAACATCCTCCAGAGATAAGTCAGAGTTCCCCAAGAAATCCCAGATGGAAACCAAAACCAGTGTACAGGCAGGAGAAATTGTGACTGCAATTGCAGATGTAACAATCTACCTTAATTCCCCTGAGACAAGGGTAGTCAGGTGGCTTGCTGGCTTTTCTTCTTCCCACTCCTTTTAGCACAGCATATTCCTGTGGGATCATAGGACAGGAAAACTGCTGTGTTCCACAAGGCATTTCCACACAGGGCTCTCTTATCCCACTCTAATTATGCTCAGTGTGGCAGCTACTGCTGTTACGGACATGCTGCACTCTCGGAATAAAAATTTGCTAGAATTTAGCTTTTAATTTATTTGTCCTCCCATTTGAAGAGAACACTTAATGTGATTTCGTGTAATAAAGCCAACTATGTGAGGAGCCACAGAGGTGATTTTCTAAATTTAAGGTTTCCTTTGAATTTATTCTTATCTCAGATAGATTGGATTACTATAGGCTGTGTCAGCGTGAGTCACTTGTAAGTGCCTGTTAATCCAATAAATCTGAGCGGTTTCTTATGGAAATACTATTTTCTGATTTCTATTTATATGGTGGTCCTGGCCTTGTTGAATCCACACTGACTTCACTGGAAATATCTCTTTGGAAAAAAAAGATACCATTTCACATGTTAATGGAAATTGCAGTGAAGCAGTAAAATGAAAAATAGCCTCAAGTAATTAATAAATGGTTTAGAAGTTCTTTGTGTCACCTTTATTAGGTATTTTGTAGCAATACTGCCTGAGACTAAAAAGAATCATCAGAGGGTGTTGTTTTGTTGTGTTTGTTTTATGGGGTTTTTTCCCCAGTTAATAATGCTGTTCTAATCTCCATATTATATTTTTATATTACCCTGCAAGTTTTTTTCCTTCAGTTGTTTCCACTGCCCTACTCAAAGGTGTTTGTGGTAGCATCACTTTGGGCTTTAATTTCCCACTCATAACATACTCAACTTCTGAAAACTAAACACTTAAATAGAGAAAAGTAGCTGTTTTAAAGTAACTTCAGCCTTTGTTTGTTTTATGGGGACAGCAGTATATACTTACACTTACACTGGTATTCAGTGGCAGCAGAAGGCAAAAGCTTTGCTATGGTTTGGAATTTTTGCCTGAAATAAGAAGGGAAAATCAGCATAAGAAATGTTTTTCCAGACTGAGATCAGTGTGCTTCTGTACGAGAGAGGGAGGGTCCAAACACGCCTAAAAGCTGGCTGTTAAAACCTGGTCCTCTTTTGAGCTAGAAAATGCAGAATAAAACGATGTATGCTATGCACTGGGAATTTCTAGTGCTGAGATGGGGGAAAAAAATGCATTTACTGGAAATAGTTTGACAGAATTCAGTGTTTGTAACACGTGCAACAGTGCTGCTACTGTAAGGCACCACAATTTTCATAATCTTAAATTTGCTCGTACGTACCAAGTTTCCAAATACCTCCCTCCTCTCTGTGTCTGCCGTTGAATTTTCTCGTGCATGGTGTGAGGGATGGGATGCTGAAAATCCCTGGATCTTTGACGTGTTAAGACAGACTTGGGTGGATGTTCACTGCCTGCTTGATGACACATGGGATGTTTATTGAGCCTGTGCAGTAAAATGCTGCCGAGGGAACTGGATCCATAGTGGAGGAGATGAGAAATTTTAATCCCCGGCTGTGGCATTTTGCAGAGGCAGCTCAAGAGTGTGAGGTTGAGGTTTGGATCTGTTAGTGGTAGTAGTTTATTGGTAGCTGCTCCAGATCCTGATGAGTTGGGATTTCAGCTAATTTTGCCAGCTAAACATACAATCTGGTCTAGGGGATGGTCCTGGTCTAGTGGAAAGTACCCCATGGCAGGGATAAGAACTAGAGGATCTTGAAGGTCCCTTCCAGCCCCAAACATTTTATGATTCTGTGATCTCTCCAGAAAATACTTAAAGAAATACAGAGGATACACAGAGACTTGAAGGTTAACAATATCTGGAATAAAATCACGAGAGAAAAGGGAAAACAAAGCTGTGTGCGTCATGTTGATATATTAAATTTAAGTCATTTGAAAAGTAGATACAAGGATAGAATCTACAATCAATGTAAAAGCGCATTGGAAGCACAGAATAGTTTAGGTTGGAAAATACCTTAAAGACTGTGTTGATCCCATCCCCGTGCCATGCGAGGGACACCCTCGCATATCTCAGGTTGCTCCAAGCCCCATCCAACTCTGGCCTTGGACACTTCCAGGGATGGGACAGCCACAACCTCTCTGGGCAACAATTGATAGGGTTTGTATAAAAATCTTAAGATACAGAAAGATGGATAACCAGCATTGATAAGGAGCGTGAAAAAACCTTGTAAATACATTGGAAATTGGAGGAAGTCAAGGGAAAACGCAGGTCTCCTTAGCAGAGTGAAGGTAATAAATCACAGATACGACACTGAATAAAACTGCTGAGGGTAACTGTGTTTAATCATGGATCTTCTGAAGGAACCAAAATCCCTTTGGACTTGCTGTGGGAATAATTTTGGTAATTAACAGGTCTATTTGAAAGCAGTGTATTGTGATTTTTCCCATCTGAGACCGGTACAGACTCAGGCATTTTACCGGAAAACAGGTGTGGGCAGAGTGTGTGGGCAGGCTGACTGAGAGGCTCAGATGCCAAATTTTTCAAAACACTGGTAGTTTAGAAATTAGGAGTTTACAAGTGTTTACGTAAGTCTATTTGTTGCAGCAGATTAGACCAATTTAGTTAAGGCCAAATTGCTGTATCTGACCCAAGCAGGCAGTGTAGCAAAAAGAGCAGTGCATGGAGAGATGTGGGGTGTAAAGTTGTGGTCTGAAACAAGCCTGCTGTTTCCTAGATAAATCTGGTTTCTAAACCCAGTTTTTATTTCTTATAAAAGTTAAAATACAGTTTTCTAGTACAAGCATGTTTCAAAAACGATTCTAAACTAAGAAAGGGAAGGCACAAATGTTTCCTTGGGACATGGAAGTGTTTTTTTAAAATTTGTTTGTGGGCATCAATGTGGCACAAATTGCCAAGACCTGTGTTTGAAAGTTCTGCTCCCTTCCAAACACGGACAGTAGTCATAAAACCCAAAAAAAGATAATTTTTTTGTGGTTTATGACCTTGTTGCATTCCCACAGAGCTATTAAGTGTCTAGAAGGGACTCTCACCCCATGTACTTGGACACATGAGTAAGGAAGGCTGAGTTCACCCTGTAGGTTTGCTGGTTTATATGGAATCATGGAGTTGTTTGGGTTGGAAGAGACCTTTAAGGTCACTTAAATCCAACCACCAACTTAACAGCACCACCAAACCATGTCCTCAAGTGCTATATCCATTTTTTTTTTTTTAACACTTCCAGGGATGGTGCCTCCACTGCTGCCTTGGGCAGCCTGTTCCAGTGCTTGACCACCCTTTCCATGAACAATTCCTTCTAATATCTAGTCTAAACCTCCCCTGGCACAACTTGAGGCCATTTCCTAAAATGAAAGGTTCAGTTAGTAGGACATTTCAATAACAACAGCAACAGTGAAATTACAGGGTCCATTCCATAACCTTTGTGCAAACCTGGTGTTCCCTAGGTGCTGCATACTCAAATGGAATTACGTTTTTCCTTTTAAGAGCAGGAGATCCAGTTTCTCTGCCATTTGATGGGTTAGGTTTGGTACTGGCTGCTTATCAAACATTGAGAGCACTGCAGAGAGGGAAGTGGGGGAAGAAAAACACTGAAAAGTAGTAGCAGAAGATGTTTTGGCAGTTAAATACTTCTCTTGTAGAAGAATTGTTTCCAGGACAACAAGGTTGATGGGATTATAAAGCGAGAGTTTTCTTTCCTCTTCAACTTATTAATCAGTGAGATAGGAAAACTTTGCTTTGTACGTGACTGCGTTACATCAGTTATTTTTAGTCTGCGCTTGATTGTCCGTGTGGCTCTTCTTAGCTATTTAGGAGATACCTGGCATGCAAGAAATCATACTAGCTTTGTAGATTTTTTTAAGGTCACATGGTATTTTAAAAAACAACAATCTGGACTATTAAGAACTCTTTCTGGTAATTTTTTTTAGTGTGTTTGTTTCTCAGAGGAATAAAACACCTTTGTGCTTCAAGTTCCAAGCTCATCTCACTGGTGGGATGTGAGTTTCTTTCACTGTTTGCACAGAATTTTTCCTCTGTTGGTATAATACTTTTTTTTTGTATATACTAATGATATACTGTCATGCAAATGAATTTGGAATAAATTAAAGTATTAATTTTCTCCCAGAGTATACTCAGCTGTAGGATTCCATTGTGAGATCTATTTTCAACTGGAGTTTGGAACTTGGAATAAAGCGGCACTGAATTTAATGTAGTTGCCAATTTTAAAGGGGCACAGCTCGCATAAAATCACACCCATCTCCAAAATATGTTGATCTATTTAAAATCTGGAGGAGTATGATGAAATCTGTACTTGTGTGGTTTTCCTTTGTATATTTGATTGTACTCTGAGTTTAATTTTTTCTTGATTGCTTTTTTTCCTGCACAACAACATTTTGAGAAAGAAATGCCATTTTTTTAAAGACCACAAATATTGGCTGTGCATTTTAGAGGCTGAAATAACAAAAATAGTGTCCAGGTCGTTAGTGAGAAACACACTTTGTAAAGCTCTATTGTTCTGCTAAATTAAATAGCTTGAAGTTTAACTGTGCCCCTTATAAAGGAGTTTAATGATTTCATACCCTCTAATGATACATGTATTTATTTCATGTTGTGATTTTAGAACTTAGGATTAAGAAAACTCTTCTCCTGTATAATTGTCTGATGAATTAGTGAAATACTCAGCATCTTTCTGAATGTGTTGGAGTTCTGCTGAAGGTTGAATGCCGTGTCTTAAGATCTGGGTGATTACTTGTGAACAACTAAGTTTATTCTGTGGATGTGTCTTTCTGTCCAAATCCGTGATCCTGTATTGATTTGGGAGAATGACATGGCATGAAAAATGCCATGCTTGGGTGACTCTGGTGATCACTGCACTGTTTCTTTATTCTGGGGCTTTCTAACTTGTTGGAAAGGAAAGGGAAGCAGTTTGACAAATCCATACTGGCATTTACTTGTTGCTTTGTTATCCCTTCCTGGCTGCAATCCGTAGCCAGAGTAGAATTCTTTGTGACTGGTGTCCTCATCTTTTTTTCTTATTTATTTTTTTTTTTAAATACTCCTTTTTTTTTTCTCTTGCAAATTACCATTTTCAGCAGAACAAGAGCAGCACTGACCTTGAGCAGTGAGATGTCTCTGTGCTTTGTTTTCCACTCTGTCCCCAGTTATTCAGTTATTCCATTATTTGGAGCATACCAGTTCTTCTTCATGGAGGTTTGAGAAGTTCTTCCAGGTCGCTGCTTAGCCTAGTAAGGGAATGAGGAATTTTTTTTGCTACTTCTTCTGGAAGTTTACTAATTATGTGGTTAAATAGAGAATGTAGCATCAGAACATTCTTTTTCAGGACAATACTCTCATAACTCTACTTAGTAGATTTTTTGGTTTGTTTTTCTGGTTGCTTGCTTCTCTTTTGCTTCAGTTCCCACTAAGGTATGGATGTACTTTCTCCCTTTCTGCAGATTTGAATCCAAAGCACTCAGCAGGGCATAAGGGAAAACCCATTCAGTATTCAATTCCCACAGAAGTTACTTAGGCTGCCTGAAACCTGCCAGGGCTGCCCAGGTATGACCCCAAACCAAGGGCAAGTCATCACCTCTCTGAATTAGGTGCTGGAGGCCAACAAGGAACATTCAGAGATCTAACAAGACACTACAAAGATACCTTTGAGCAATTAGATCCTTTTAAAAAAAATGTTTATTCACTTTTCTCTGTGGATACAAGGAATTCCTTTGGTCAACTCTACAGTAGGTCTTGGAATTTATTTCTAGTTCTTCAGTGTTAGGCTCAAATCACCAGGCAGTCTCCAAGGTTCATCTTGATAGAGCATGTAACAGGAATACTCTGGCAGTCAAAATCAGAGCAACAGACAAGAAGGATGGAAATATTTTCCAGTGTTGGCTAAAAGCAAGCAGTAAGCTTGAAGCATTACTTAACAATGTGATGAAAAACGTCAGTTCAAGCAAATACTTTTTTTTTTTTTTAACGGAATTTGTTTTCTTTGTTGTGTTGCAGGAAAAGAAATGGTGGCTGAGTTGCACAAGTGAACCAGGACGACGCAAAATGTAAGTCGAAGGGGAATACTCATTTTCATATTTTATAAGACTGTTGGTCAGCTGTTCTATAAGACATCCATTTAATTTAAAAGGCCATTAGTTTTCCTCATTTCCTGGACTGAGTGCAGTTTTTGGAGCTGTCTGGGTTCCCTGGTTTGAAGCCATGTGGCTCAGGGTGAGTGGCACAAGGTGGATCTTCTTCTCTCCCTCTGTCAGCACTGTGTCAAGGCACAAAGGAATTCAAGGCTTGTGTCTTGATTACTGCTGTTGTAGCTGTGGTGGTCCAGGGATGTGGAGAGGAGAGGTTTGAAGGCAAGAAGGGCTGGAAAGAGATTTTGGCCTCCAAAACTTGTTAGTATTGTCTGTAACATCAGCTGGTGTAAGAGAAGCTTGGACCTTACTTTAAGGCTGCTGTATAGTGGCTGAGTATTTTGGAATATATTTAAAACATTTACTTGAGTACTGTAAGTGTTCATGGTTTGATGTGGCTTGGAGCAGCCTGGTCTGGTGGAAGGTTTAGCACAAGAGTTTCTCCATTTTGGTCTCGAGAGCAGCATGTTCTTCAGTGGTATTTTGCACAGCGAGCCTTACAGACCATCTTTCTGATTCACTTGTAGCAGACAATGGCAGATTCTAAAGAGAGATGCTTCCAACTGTCTTGAACAGAGCATGTTCTGTGTGATAACAACATCTACATTGCAATTGTAATAACAAAACCTAAGGTGATTCTGAATCTGGTTTCACACCAGCTAACAAGTGGGCTCATTATAAGATGATGTGAGGTTTTCTATGTATTGTTGACTCAACTCTAAAATATCTATAACTCTGCAAAATGTGTCTCAGCTTGTTTACTAAGCGAGAAGTATATTTTTAATGCACAGGTTTTGAAATTATTGGTGACTCCAGTTTTTCCAACAGCATTTGTGGGGTGTTATAGTTGTAAATTTTATTTTTACTTATATGAATGCCATTTTAATTTATACCTGTGTCTCTCTTTTTCTAATCTTTTCTGTCGGAAAAGTTTTAAGTAATTCTGCAGAGTTGCTTTTTATAGACACTCAATATTTAAAAAAAAAAAAAAAAGTGGTAGAACATGTGTCAGGCATCTGCAATTCCTTCAGCATCATGTTTTCCACGATGATTTAATAGCTATTGAGTCTCCTCAAATATCTTTGTTTCCAAGACCTATTTTTTGGTAATAAATCATCTTGGCTGTAAAATTCTTGAAATGATTCAGTAGGACAATCTTTCCTTAGTACATTCCCTGAGAGATCATAGATAGAAATGGAAAAGTCCTTAACCAGATCACCTTTTTCCCCGCAATACACATGGTCAGTGCTGGAAGTGATAATGAAGTTGCCAGCATTTGTTCTGGTGAACTTTAGTCCTCCAGTGCTGCCTGTTCATCTCTTGCTCATTTACAGTGAGTTTTCTGTTAGAGGTACTAAATTACACTAAGAAGTGCAGAGCCAGATGCAGAATAAAAGATTTGTCATGGTGTGATGCAACTTCTCATTTTAAAAAAGGTCTGTCTCAAAATTCATATAAAAATACCAACAGAATTACCCAAGACTTCTTAATTTCCTTGTCCATTTGCACATGAGGGTGGGGATGGTGCAGTCCTTGGGGTAGAGGTTGATTTAATAAATTATCAGGCATGTGAGGGTGCTTGAGTTCTGATACCTGATGTGTCAGTCTCTGGAGGGTGGTCATGCATTATGAAACCCCTTGTGGCTTTCTGGCACCTGGAAAAGGCTCTTTAAATTGGGCTTTACTTACTGGGAGCAGGCAAGGAAGGAATTCAGCCGTGAGCCCGTGAGGAGTTCTATGTATTAAGTAGCTCATCTAGAACATCATGCCTGCAAAGAAAGAGGAGATTGGTTTTTGGTGAAAACTCTGCACGTCCGGAGTTCCATGTGAAAAACCAGCAGGTTAGAGAGGGATTTGAGGAGAGATGTCATCCCTTGATCTTAAAATCTGTTTCTTTGTGAACGACTGCTGTTTTCTTTCTGTGAAGTTTTCCAAGTTTCACATCAGATTTGGTTACAACCTCTATGGTTGCCCAGAGAATCTTTGCTCCATCCATGGAAGTGTTCCAGGCCAAGCTGGACGGGGCTTGGAGCAACCTGGGAGAATGGAAGGTGTCCCTGCCCGTGGCAGGGGGTTGGAACAAGATGATCTTTAAGGTCCTTTCAAATCCAAACCTTTTTATGATACTTGAATTGTCCTTTAGGTTTCATGCTGAGGGAAGCAGTGAGTTCTGGGGTTAGCTCTTCCCATGAGCATTTCCTTAAAATAATCAGGCTTTGGAATCTGGGGTTCTTGATTTTCTTTCCTACCTCAGAATAGGAAGTAGGGCTTTGCATTTACTCCAAGGTTTAGAGCAGATTAATGTACTAAATTAGATTAAATCTCTTATATTTGTTTTGGAAAAGGCAATCTTGTATTCCTGCAGGCCTCACCTGCCAAACAGAGATAATTCCATGCTTTTACTGCAAGGCATAAACATTCGTTTTTTCAATGATGTCCTTTGAAATGATCCAAAATAACTTTTGTTACAGCCATGATAGACAACAACCTCTGCACTTAAAAGATGGACTCCAAAGTTCCATCTGCCCTGCAGGATCTTGGCAAGAGTATGCTGTGTCATGGCACTGTATTCATTCCAGTTCATGTCTTACAGAAAAAACGGTTGCACCATGCATACAGACATATTTAGGGTTGGTAGAAGTATTTTCTGTCATAGCCCTGTTTAAATGGTTGGTTGGTTGTGTGAGGCTGCTCTTAAAAAGGGACCAGATGATAAGAAGCTCTTTATTGGCTGAGGAAGCGTTCTGCTAAGTCGTGTACCTGCCACAAAGTGGCTTTGCCAGTTGTGTTTGTCACTTGTACCTGCGAAGTGAGGGCACCAGGGCTGCTTCAGATCTCTGACACAACAATAAATATTAATATTTTGACTCTTTAGCAGTAAAAGCCCGATATCTGACCTCAGGAGGAGCTCGCTCCTGGCTCATCTCTGAGCAAGTCGGTGTCTTGGAGCATATTCCCCTTTACTCTGAACGAGAAGGAGGGTTTGAAAAGAAAATTTCAGACAGCGAGAGTAGAGAAAGCTTGTTTCCCTCTTCAGGTGTCCCTTTTCTTCTGAGAAGGTCCACAGGCATGGATGGCATGAAAGGAGACAAACTCTGAAGAGGTCAGTGTTGTTGGAAGTGACGGGAGTAGCCATTCACACAGGCAGTGGGTATTCAAAGAGAAACTCTCCATTTGACAGTGCTGTCTTCTAGATGACTTAGAAACATAAAAACACAACTTGGTTTTGAAAGAGGGCTTTTAATTTATGTCAGATGAGAAAGTACCTGTAAGTTTAATATGTGCTCTGCAAAAAGTGAGGAGCTTGCTAAGATGAGTTCTTAGATTTCCTTTTTGTGCCTTGCCTTTGTGGTGAGGTGGCTTCACACAGAAAACTCTGGCACCACCACGGACACTTGAGAACCTTTTATGTGTCTTTTGTAGGAGCAGTCCTTGTGCCACGTGAGCTTGTGTGCTGGAGTGAGCAGTGTTACTGCACTTCATGGGGCTAAAGGATGGTTTGTCAGTGTTTTGGATAATTGCCTCATCTCTGCCTGCAGCGAAGTAAATCTGCATCTGAACAGAGAATACATAAAATGCATTATACATGCTATTAATGCAGGAAATAGAAGCATCATAAATATATATATTTAGTAGCATCTTTGCAATTTCAATTTTCGTCGTTTCCAAGCAATGTTTTCTCTCGTCATAAGATGAAGGAGTGCTAGTTCCATTCAGTGTTCCCATATGAAGAAGAATTTACCTTAAATAAAAATTTAGGACTTTTTTTTTTTTTCCTGTTTTCTTGGTTTTGAAATCCTACATCCTTTTATATTGTATGTGTAGAGAGGATGAGATAATGGGTGATTTACCACATCAGGGGAAAAAAAAAATCTATGCAGCCCAGAATTAACACTTAAATCTACGTGGAAAACCTTGTTGGAGTGCAAAATGGATTTAGGTTTTTTAAATGAAAGAATGGTAGGACACAGAGATGCAGCCTGGAGATCTGTGTGTTGTTTGTGCTTCTCATCTGTTGCATAAGCTTGGACAAGCTGCTTTGCATTTTCCTGCTTCATTTCTCCTGTCAGAGATCTGTGTGTTTCACTTGCTGATGGCAAAGCACTTCAAAATCTTGAAGTAGTGTTATCATGGACTTTTCTAACCTTACTTCGAATCCATTTCTTCTTCACTTATGCCTTCCTAAAGACAAGAATAAGTAGAAATTTCTTTTTTTCCCAAATGCTATGGATTGACTGATACTCTGCAGCTGCTCATAACAGGATTTAACTGGTCCTTTCTGTTGTCTGAGCATCCACTGAGCAGCTCCAAATCCAGAGTCCTGTTGGGAACATTGTGTCTCTAATTCTCTTAGGGACATGGTCTCCCAAGAGATGTTTCCTTCTTCATTGTAATCAGCAGCGTGGAGTTTCCAAACCTGCTGGTGTAACACACCTTCACAGGCTGACCTTCCACAGAAATCCACCAGAGCCTGCACCATCGTGTGTGGGTGGCTGACCTGGGTGATGCTGGAAACTCAGTTTGTATCTCCCAAAACACTGCCAGGGTATCAATGTTCTCTGCAGCATCCTTGGGTGTGTGGCACAGCACTTCAGCACCTCTGTACCTCCTTACCTCCTGGTCCTCAGGGGTGCAGGACTGATGTTCCTGTGCCAAACTGGGGCAAAGTGAGTGTGAACCTCAGTGCAGGGAGACGTTCTTGTCCTCAGGTGCTGCTGCTGCTGCTGCAAATACATGAAGTGAATTCAAGCAGGAATTAGAGGGTGTGGATGCAGTGGTTAACCAGGAAAATGCATTGATCCTGCTCAGCCAAGTGTTCCAGAAATTTAGTTTATAGAGTTAAATCACTGCCATTAGAAGAAACCCCTCTCCAGTGAAACCTCCATGCTCAGAAGCAGCTGCCACACTGCTGGGTAGCTTTACATTCTCCATTAAAACGCTACCAGCATCCTGGCAAGGATCCCAGGGACGGAGCTGAGGAAGTGGATGGTATAAAAGCAGAACTCTTTGGGCTTTTTGTTCTACCTCGATCCGTCAGCCTTGCTTCGACTGTGCTGTGACAGAGCATCTGCATTCCGCGTCTGGAGACACGGAGAGTGACTCCTGAAGGATGGCTGCTCATCCCTGTGCTTCCGTTCAGGGGTGTTAAAAGCCCTGCAGGCTGTACACAAGTGAGCTGTAATTTATTTTAATTAAATACAATAGCTGCATGCACGCTGCAGAAGGGATAAGACAGGGATTCCCCACCTCTGATTTATCGTCTTGCTGTTCGGATTTCTTTGCCATTGTCTTCCCACTCACAGATTTATGCAGGGATGTCTCATCCTCTCCCTCCTGTGCTGTTAGCAATGGCATCTGTCTTTCAAAATACAATTTTTGTTGAATTTTTCTGTTGTTGAGAAGCCATTCTTGCTGTGTATAGCAGAGCTATCCCTGCCTTCCTGACACACACACACCTGTGCAACATTGATTTTAATCAGATAGCTACAGGAAGCAAAATCCCCATCTGTTGGAAGCCTTCTTATAGCTGATTTTTAGTTTTTCAATTAGGGAGCTGGGAGTACCCACCCTGGGGCTGGCAGGCAGCCTGGCAGGAAGCTGGACAGACTGGCCTGCCGGCCAATCTTCTTGCCTTTTATAGAGCTTTTTGGTGAAATCAGCACATTTCCACGCAGTCGATGCTTTGCAGTGCAAAATTGTTGTGTTTGGGAGGTTTTTGTGTGGCTCTGGTTTTAGACTACAGCTTGTGACTTTGGGAGATGGTTGACTAATTTTAATAATTACTAGAGATGATTCTGTGAGAAGAGAGGAGGTGTTTCTATGGAAGAAAATCCTCTTGGAAGGATCTTCTTCAGCTGGTGTGAGGGACTGCCTGATGCATGACACTGTTGAGGTAGGTGAGTTGGCTGGCAGCGACCTTACACTCCCCATCCACAGCTCTTGCATGACAGCTCTTTCTGATCAAATCGCTCCCCAGTGTTTTTTCTTGAAATGGGGGAAATCCAAGCCATGTAGGACCTGGATCTTCCTCCCACCTTACTTGGTAGGGCAGAGTAAGAGCACTCAGTGGGGAAAAACAACCTGGGAGAAGCAGCAGAAGCCTTCGGGTCTGGAGGACAGTGTGTGGCTGCACTCCATGTGCACAGCCGTGCCTGGTGCTCTGTCAGGAGTCATGGGACTCTGGCCTTTGGGTCATGGAATTGCTGGGAGGAAGCCAACTTGTATTCCCAAGATTGAAGGTTGAATGATGTTGACATTTTCTGGACTTCTTCAGCATCTGCTGTAAAACCCCTCAAACCTGCTGGCACTGCAGAACATCCATCCAGCACTTGAGACAGATCAAACTGATCTTGAGTGTATTTTCTTAGTTCTCTTCAATAAATGAATCTGCCTCCTTGGAAGGTTCTTTAGATTATGAAGCATTTTGAGGCTCTGAGTTTACAATCAATCACAAATTAGCAGTTCCTTAAAAATATTGTCAAGTAAAATCAGTCTGTGCTTAAACTGTTGCTGCTTTCAGAGTAAACATGAATGTGACCTGGATTCCCAGAAGCAGCTCATGTTGTTGTGGCCTTTGAGTATTCCTTAGGATGGATCTGATGTTTACACAGACATAAATAGTCATCTGGATAATTTTGCTGAGCTGCTCTTAAATGGAGTGCCATCCACCAGAGAAGGATATATTTGAAGGTACGAAAGAGTTGATATGTTTGGGTTTTGTTGTTGGGTGTTGGAGCTCCAATATTTGCACAGTTGCTGTGTGAAAGCTGAGTGTGTAAATCCCACTGGAGGAGAACTCATATGACAACCAGGAGCACCAGTAAAAAAATAAATAGGAAAACTCTCCTATTGTGTAATTAGTTTGAATAGGTTTGGTGGTTCTTGTGGACATCGAGTGTAACTTCACAGGATCCCATCCAGGTACACAACACATAAGGAGTTCCTCAGAAGTCAAAGGAGATTTAATCTTATAAAACTTTCATAATAGGAAAGCGTGGCCTTTGTATTCAGAAGCTAAGCTGGTTAAGCAGACATGTAATATTGACTCGATTTCTTAGTCTGGCTTTGGGTGCGAAAAGTATCTCTACTGAAATGAAACATGCCTCTTTTTAAAGAAATATATTCATCTTCTTCCCCAAAAAAGTGTGTGTGCCATGAGCTCCCGCCTTAGCAAATGGTGACTCTTTTAACTCCCTTTGTGCTTTCTGTTTTCTCCCTGTACTCTGCTCCAGTGCTCGTGGTGCACAGGGAAATTGAGGTCTCATAACATGGCTGTTGTTAAATAAAACTACACTGAGATTCAGGAGTTCAGAGTCTGCAGGAGTCAACTCTGCAAACTGGTTTTTTCCATACCCAAGAAGCGTGAGTCAGATTTTGCTAAATGAGTCAAACCTGTCCTCGGATTCGTTTGAAGACACTCTAGTGGATGTATAAATTGGACCAGTGTTATTACTGTGCACAGAAGTGGCTTCTGAAGCTGATTTAGTTTGCAGTGTCCCTGTGGGGGGGGACAGGGTGGACAGAGGTGATGGGGCAGTGTGGCAGCTCAGGTTTGCCTGGGTGCCCAGAGGGGGCAGGGAATCCTCCTCAGCGTGGAGAGTGGACACAGGTTCCCTTTAGTTCATTGCTCCCACGGGAGTCATCCAGGGCCTGAGAGAGGGTTAATGTGAGTGTGTTCGTCCTGGGTGATGCTGCTCAGCTGTGCTTGCCTCCTGACAGCCCCACGGACAGGAGGAGGAGCATTGTCCCTGGGACTGAAAGGAACTGTGGCAAAACCCTATCTGCTCATCCCTTGGGACCTGTGTTGGGCTTCCAGACACAGCTGGCACAACAAGAGCAATATTCTCCTAATGCCTTCCTGGAAGTAAATGCTTTTCTCCATGCTTTGCATTCCTTATGCCAACATTCCTGTGCATACAGCTGTCCTCCCAGGTCAAGTGTCTGGAGCTGCCACCCTTCACCAGGATGTGACTCCTGCATGGTTTGCTGGCTGTGTCATGCAGGAACACTCCCTTTCCTCGGAAGGAACTACATGACCATTAAACCTCGAGCTGCAGGCACCTTCCAAGTCCCAGTTTCTTCTCCTCTGTTCCCGTGTTTAACCCTCCCTCTGAGAAATCTCTCTTTGGATTGTGACTTTTTGACCAGGAAATGAATTTGATGGCTCCATTCTCAAGCGTCGCTTTTTGACTGGCCTCAGTCAACAAACATCCTAATATTGTGCTCAGAAAAGTGACTAATCCCTCCTGTGTTGAATGAACTGGTAGACAGGCATGCATTTATTTTCCGTATTCCTGTGTGTAATCAACCTAGAAGGAATTTCTGAAATTTGCTTTTTTTCCGCAGTTTTTTGGTGGGGACCCAGAGGAGATGAGTGATGGAATTCAAATGTAGCAGTTGAAAGATTTCTGCCATTACTTACTTGTGGTACAAAGATGGGTTGGCAGCATCAGATACGTGATATGCACAGTCCCTTGTAGGTCCCTGGATGGTTTTAATTCTTCTATAACTCAAACCAGCACTGAGTTGTCTTCACTCTCAATGAAGAACGTCACGTATTTGAAATTTATTTGGTTTAGATCATTCAGATCTTCATTATCTTTTCTAAAAAGTTTTGATTTATAAGCTGATGATTGTAGAAGAGTGGAATTCAGGATTCCAGCAGCAATCCTGTCACTTTTTTTTGGGGTTTTTTTTGGTTTTTTTTCTCTAGTTTAATTCTGGCACAGTTTTATGAAACGCACGATGTTTAAAAGGTGTTCTGTACTTTTTATACTCCTTTTCTGTCTAGTTCCTGACTTGTTCCATCTCTGTGAGTTTGTGACTCCATTACCTTCCTTCATCTGCAGTCTGCCAGTAATTTCTGAGTTAATTAGCAAGAAGCTGAGAGCAACAGGTTTTAGATTTTGTCATGCTAAGATTTCTTTTTGTGAAACTCTGTGTTCCAATTGGAGAAAGTATCTTTTGCCTGAGGGAATTCAGAAGTCTGCTTCCCTGTCATGCTGACCTGCAAAGCTGTTTCTCTCTCTGAAGTTCATGTAAATTTTTATTTCTAAGGAATTTAACGAGATTCACCGTCAGCAGTTGCCTCTCTGACAGCTGCTCAAGGATGTAGTTTAAAGTAAGCCTGTAATTTTTTGGCACCTGTAGCTGAGTAAGATAAACCCAGTCCTGATCCACACCAGTAATCTAGTCACTGTTGTATGGGTGCAGAGTCTCCCAGAAGGTGTTTTGTGTACATGAGTGCTGTATCCTATTCCCTGCAGATGGTTAGGGGTACTGGAGTGACTCCAGAAAAGACAGGTTTATAATCAGCACCCACTTTTATTCAGGATTTTGCACCACTTCCTGGACAGTATGATAAACAGTTACTTGAAAAGAAAGAAACCTTTTTATCTTGTTTGAAATCTTTCTTGGGGTTGCTGCCTCACATGCTGGAGACAGATCCGGCTGTTGTGATGTACAGGAAAATACTTGAGGATCTGGTGTTTAAAGACTATGAAAAAACACTTCAGGGAGTACCAGGTGTATTTTCAACCACATACATTATTGCTCAGCTCTTTGCATGAGGCATGTACCATGTCTCTTCAGACAGCACAGAGAAATCTGTCTTCAGTCAATCTGTGTGTCATTTTTGAACAGAGAAATAAAATCACACTGTACTGAAACACTGGACAGTATCACAAACCCCGTGTGTAAAATTTACCCAGTTGATTCATATTTCGTTGCTGCAGTGTGTGAAATAAAATTGAGGTTTCTGACCCCTAAGAAAATGAATTGCAATTATGGTTTTGTTGTCTGCACACAGAAAGTCTGTGTTTCACCAAGTGTTTTTCAAAAAGCAGTAGAGTCCTTCAGTATTTAAAAGAGGGCATCACATTAAAACTGAGCTCGTACCACAGTGTCCTTTTTTTTCTCTCCTCTTTTCCATTTTTGGGTCAGATGATTCAGGTTTTCCTCAGTGCTTTTAACCTTTTGCCATCTGAGTGAGCTGCTCAGGGGACAGCAGAGCTGTGAGGCCATCGCTGAAAAAAATGCCTCTGCTGGGAGAGCTCTGTTTCACTGTCTCACAATGTTTGCTTTTAGTTCTTAGCCCTTTGTTCCTCTCTATTTTTCCTCAGCACTCAAGTGGCATCCTGGTAAACATTCCTCTTCACTTATTCTTTCACCTCTAACACTTTCCCCTTCTAGTATAGAAATCCATATATGAGATAGCGGGGGAAAAAAGGGTTTGTAGCTCATATAATTTACCAGCTTTTCATGGAAATGTAGATTTAATTGCTGGCAGCAGAGCAAAAAACCAGGTCATTACTGTTTCTTATTGTCATTTGTACAAAAAAAATTTCCGTACCTTGCTGGATGTTACATCATAAAATCATCCTGACATTTTGTTCCCCAAATAATAAAGTGAGTGAACGCTTTAACTTCCTTTATGAAATGCAAGAGAGAATTTCCAGTGCACTTGTGGGCTGTCCTGCCTTTAATATTGTCAAATAGGTTTAAAAATATTCATAGGGATGTGCGAGTGTACAAGAGTGTAGAGCAGAGCAGTGAGTAGCTGGATTATTTGGAGGCAGAGTGGTAAAGGTGGCAGAGATATATTTAAAAATACCCTCCAAGTTTTTGTGCAGTACAGAAATTCCTCACCGAGCAGACCTGAAACAATGATGGTGTTGGAAAAGCAGAGGCTAAAATCTGATTTTAAAATGGCTTTATGTCCTCACGGAGACCAAATATTTTATCTTGTTTTGAACATCATAAATCTGCCAAAGGCAACAGTTAGAACAGACTCGCATTGCTGTAAGTGAAACCTGAATTTGGTCCTTCTTGTTCTGTGCTTTTTAGTCATGTGATAATCTTTCCATAAATCATGTACTTGAAAGGTTTTCTTACTTCCTGCTTTTACCAATCAGGTCGTGTAAAATGCAGATGAGCCCAGCTTCTGGTTTATTAAGCATAAGCAGAACACCCCCTCTAAATCCCCTTTGGTCACACCAGCCCTGCTTTCCCCCCATTTGAAAAGAAGACAGCAAGAATGACAGACTTTGACTAATAAAGCGGAGTTTTTTGGTCTCCTCCCTTTCTTATTCTGACCTGTACTTTGCTTTCGTTATAAAGCAAACGTAGAAATTACCCTGTGGGAGTGGTGAAACTGCAGCAGAGAAACAAAAACTATTTGGATTCATCCGAAGGCTGTTCATTCGCTTGCTCCTCTTTTTATTAACGGCTCGAAGCGTGCAGCCTGTCTTGTTCTGACTACGTGTCTGTCAGCAAGAACAGAGGTAATTCTTCGTGTGTCTCTTTCCTTTTAATACTGCTTTAATTTTGCCAGAAAAGTTATTTATATTTTTATGATTATCTGGTTTTTTAACTACTTTAAATATGTGCATACAGCTGCCTCATGGGCATAGTCTGTTAAGTCTCGGCGAGCTCCTTTTCCAGTAACTTTTATGGGTTTTTTTGAGTAAAGAAAGGGGGAGGGGGGTGATGTTTAGATTCAGATCCATGTTTTACAGGTGGAAATCCCAGCTTTCTCCACTGGAGGTTGCAAAGCAGCTTCCAGCAGACATCAGCAGCCAAAATTTAGTCTGTAATGGGTTTTTGTTTTAATCATCCATGTCTACGACAGTGAACATCTCTCTGTGCTGTTGGTGTTGCCAGCACTTTCATGTTAGGGAAAGTTCATTGCTGTAAACTGATGAGCAAGTTCTCATTGCTGTTTGCTCTGGCGGGGTAGGATATTTTTAGGAAGTCATTTCAGAAGGGTAGGACTTCCTGATAGTTTTTTGTTAATTTGCTTTGAACTGAAAACGCGGGACTGGCGGCGTTTAAATTCCGAGAGGATCGCTCTCCCAAGGCAGGGGAAGTGTTCCTGGTCCCTGGCTGCAAGTGCAGGTTGTTAGAGTTATGAGACCAGAGGTTTGTTAAGGACCAAAGAAAAGTTTGGTGCCCTGCTTGGCTGAAGCAGCACTGGCAAAAAAGCCTCTTAAATAACGCCGGGTAGTATCGTGCTCCTTAATGCCTTTGCAAGGTTTTTTAATGGGGGAAGGAAGGAAGGACAAACGGAAATCCTTTAGATTCTGCTAATACTACCTAAGATGGTCACTTCTGGAGCTATTCCAGAAATCGTATGGGGTCTATTTCTGTGTTCTTCACATGAAACATTTCCCTGAGTGTTAATCCTGGAAAGTCTTGGGTCTTCTTGCTCGTGTAGCACCAACAATCGTGGTGACTCTGTGAGTGTGTGTGCAAGGGGAAGTGGTGGCTGTATGGGAAAGGGCAAGATGATAAGTTTAAGGAAAGAAGGACCCTCTGGTTATGTGCCCTGGTTTTAAAAAAATATTGCCAAGTGCTTAATGATATATGTAAGTGTGGCTTGTGATGTTTGCATTAATTTTCATGGCTGCAGTACAGGTCAGTTTGTCTCTGAAAATGTAGATTTTCTAAAGTGCTCAGTGAAATACGTGTTTGTCAGTCTGAGGACTTGGAAGAGCAGCAGTCAGCTGTATTGAGCAGGGAAAATGTACATCAGAACCCTTAAGTTAAAGGTTAAAATTAGAGTTCTCTGCCTGAGATCTTGGGCATGTGATTGCATTCTTCCGTGTTGCAGTTTCCTATCTGGAAAATTAGGATTAATAATACCTACTGGTGGATGTGGTGCTTAGGGACATGGTTTAGTGGTAGACCTGGCAGTGCTGAGTTAATGGTTGACTTAATGATCTTAGAGGGCTTTTCCAACCTTAATGATTTTATTTCCTTATGTGAAGGAAACTGAATTAATTCATTATTGTTGTTGTCTCAATATAATCTGTAAGAATGAAGAGTTGCTACAGTCAGGAATTCTTCCAGGTGGCCGTAAAGATTTGACAAACAAGACATGGTAAGTTACAATTAATGGTTAAACTATATTCCTATAGCAGCTCATGCCAGTACTCTGATTGCTTCTGTCGAGTTGCAAGCTGATTAGAGCCTAAAATTAGGTTTGTTGAAGAGCAAGAAGAGTTTACATGAAGGGTAGTCATTACCATCAGCTAAATAAGATTTTATTTAAATTAAAATTGTGCGGTAATACATGACAGGGGGGTTGAAACTAGATGATCTTGAAGTCCCTTCCAACCTGACACCTTCAGTGACCAGCCCAAGATAACAAAATTCTCACAAATGGATTTGCTATCATGGCAGTTGTGTTCAGTGATAAACTGCAAGTAGTTTTTCAAAAATTCTTTTTGATCCATATTTCTTCAGACTTAAAAATAACTCAGCTATTCAAAATTTGGATTTCAGCCTCTGCTCAAAAGTTGTGAATGTGCTAACATACGTTTACTGGGTGTAAGAAGCTGACTAAGTAGAAGTGCAGTGTACAGTAGGTAAGCAAGGTGATACTGTCTCTTTTCGCTCTATTTCAGCTGGGGATGAAAGTAGTAAATCAGTGAATTGTTTTCAAAATATTTGTGTTTCTGCCATCAATTTCCAGGTTTTTAAGAGAGAAAAGGTTGTCCTCATTTATGCTGAAAAATGAACACAAGGGGAGCAGGGTTTTCCACTCCTTGGCTTACTGGGTCGTGCCTGGGATAGACTTGGTGTCCCTGTTGTCAGTAAAATGAGGGTAATACATGGCATTGATCACAGGTTCAGGAATTCTTCAGTGATTCTAAGCCCCTATGAAAACAAGAGCTGGAAACTTCTGCACTAATTTGTGCCAGTGTTTTAAACCGGCTTTTAGAACCCAAACTTTGCACTGAGTTTGCACCTACATGGCAGCTGAAAAACCTGCCTCTTTCTTGTCCTTTCTTTCAACCCTCTGCTTAACCACAGCACACATCAAAGTATTACCAAAAATCTGAGCATAGGAATTAATATTTGAAGAGCATTATCCATAGATGACTTCATGTTTGTTCCAGTCTTCCTTATTTTGAGGTTCTGAAACGTTTTCGTAACTTTTTCCATTCACATCCCTGCCTTGAATTGAAGCCATGTTGAAAAAAAATGATTTTGCATTCTCTAACAAAAATTTCCAAAATTTACCTCTGATTTCAGCAACACTTCACTGCTACAGCCCTTTTTTTCCTAATCTGCAGAACAGAGCAAATGAAAATAAATAGAAGCTGGCATGTTTCTTCTTGTGCAGTTTTATTGGTGTGCATGTTTGTTCATTTGTCTCTTCACTTGTAGAATTCCATGATCTTACAAAGTGGTTTGCGGTTTGGTCTGAATTGGTTAGACTTTTCCTATTTTTCACATTTCAACCATTTCTGACATTTTCATGCGATAGAAACAATGCAGCAGAGGAGCCACAGTTCTTTTGAAAATAGCCATTAGATACATTGGTGCCATCTCACTGCTTTGAGAAGATTTAAAGAGTATCTTGATGGATTTTTGAGCATATTTTAATGAAAAATTTCAGAGGCCCATTCATTTGTATTTCCATGCTCAGTTGTCTGAAGCTTGCTTACAAATAGAGTGACAGACATATCCCAAAATGTGGATTTTATACACAAGTCTGATAAGGATGGCTATGGATGTTGCTGATTTTTATGTGGAATATCTGAGTTGCTGCTTTCAAGGGTTTACCCCTTACCTACAGTCACCCATTATGTTGTTTTCATGCTTTGTCTTAAAATGGAGGAGAACTTGGCCATATCCTAAGCATGGGACTGGGCAGCAGCACGTGAAACAGGGTTTGATCAGACCTATGTGACTGCTGGAATGTGGATTTGAGCGTGGTGGCACAGCCACAGCTGTATTTTCTTTCAAAAGCAGCACTATGTGCTGTACACGCTGTAACAACAATAACACTCTGAAGCAAGAGGTCACATTGATCCACACTGGAGTTCACTGGTCCTCAGACTTCAGCTGAGGTCAGTGATGAACTGAAACAACCTCTCCAGCATTTGCTTTTCCTAGTAATGGTGCCAGTGGAGATGCTGGGAACGGCCTCCTGGAGTTTTCAGGGAAACTCATTGTTCATGTAAACTCTGAGAAGGAATTTCCCTTCCTTCCTGGCCTGCTAGGTATGCAGTGAACCATACAGTTTGCTTTAGCTACATACCATCTGCATTTTATTTTTGTTTTGTTTGCTGACTTTCCACCCTCCAGAATATCACTGTGTTGTATAGTCCACCTTTGTCAACAGCCTGGGATTTGCTGCTCGCGTTACTCAAGTTGCTGGTCATGGAAGAAATGACAATCGGTGTAAATTTCATCTGCATTGTGCCTTCAGGAGAAAGGGCACGAGTGCTTTGGTTATTTTGGGGCTGCAGTTTGCCTGGGGCATGTGTGGTTACATATTTTGCCCTGGTGGAGCTCTGTGTGCTGGGACCTGCGCTCCCAGGAGGACATGTCCAGGAGGACATGAAGGTGGTTTCTTGCTTGTCTCTCTGGAGAAGCTCTAGAGCTGATGTGCTACAGGAACAACCCCAGCCCTCAGGACACCAGTAGTTCTGTGCTCGTTCGAGCTGGAACGCTCTGGGCTGCGCAGTCAGGTCAGTGACGTCCGTGCGCAGACCTTGGGGTGGTGACACTGCGGTGGCCAAACACCAGAGCAGCCGCGTTGGCTCTGGTGGTGGAGGCTTTGTGCAAAGACACGAACTGCTGTGTGCAAGCCCTCGAGGCTCAGGTGCTGCGTTACAGGAACAGGGCCGCGTTGCTCTGGGATCTAGGCTGGATCTGTGCCTCTCGGAAATGCCATGGCCAAGGCAATAAAACTACCCAAAGATGCCAGGAGCTGGCTTTGCAAAGAATAGTATTGTTATTGATGGTTTTTCATTAACTAGGTTATTCCAGCTTCCTGTTATCAGACATATTTGAGAGTTGACTGTGCTGTATTGTATCAGAGTTCCTTTCTCCTGCTTCATGGTCCAGAAGTTCGGCTTTTCTTTTGAGATAGCATTAAGCTGTTTATTCAGTATCCCTTGTGATCCAAACATGGCCACATTGTTTTAAGACACAAATCTTCAGTATCGCTGCGGTCACTGTATGAGCTTCTTCAAAGCTGGGTGAGATTGAACAATTGGTTAATGTTCAGTGAGCAAAATTTCCTTTTTCCGTACAGAACTTGCATCCAGCAGCAATGCGATGATAGGGCTGCATGACCACATTTAGTAAAACAGCCTCTTACCAAGAGTTCTTGCTGTTAAATAAATCAAAATGTGCTATTTCACTGGGTGACTTGTGGAAAATTAAGTAGAAGTTTTATAATTGGAGCCTCTGCAAATGCTAAATAGCACATCATAATAAAATTGTTCAAATCTCCTTACATAAATTGTTTATATGCTGCTAATCCTTTTTTATGATGAAAAGAGCATTCAGGGGGCTTTTAGCACAGGGAATTTGTATAATCTTGTAGTTACTTACGCATTTGACTTCCACAGTTTGGCTGACAAACCTATTGACAGTTTTTAAATCTGAAGCTCCTACCTGAGCCCAGTTGGAAGTTTCTTGTGTGGAATACTTCTCAAATCACCTGTTACAGCTGCAGAATAATCTGGATTACACTGACTCTGCAAATGAAAGAGATTACACAAAATGCATTTTGTTGTCAGTCTTTCCAGAGTGAAATTTCATCCTTCTTGCAGAGCGCAGTACCTTTGTCCCCTACATTCTGCTGATGATCCTTTCCTTTTCACTTGCACACCAAGTCCTGAATCTTCGTTCTTGAATGCTTGCGTGTTGAAACCTGGGAGAGACCTTCTGTAGCCTTAACCTTTACTTGCCATGGAGAACAGCCAACACATACCAAAGCACTGGTGGAGAGTTCGGGATGCGATGGCCAACACGCACTCGCTATACTGGGAGTGAAATCCCTGGCTCAGCTGAAAAAATTTAACCCAAGAGCTCCAAGATCTGTGTCATTTCTTGTGGAGGAAGACGTGAAAGGGGACTGGTTCTCAAAGGATTAAGTTCTCAAGGTCTTACAAGACATAAAGCAGATTCGTTCACGTGTGCAATGCTGTGATCTTTACCATGTTACGTGTACGTGCGTGGGCTCAGGGAGGCTCAAGGAGAGGCTGAGCTGAAGTTGGGTGAAAACAGAATTAGGGCTGACCCAAAGCCTGCACTCAAGCTCTGGGGAATAGAAGGACGTACCGAGAGCAGCGCAGTTGGGTGGAAGTACATGGTCAAATTTTCCCTCCAACCCTCAAATATGGATAGTAAATGAGAACATACTGTCTCTTCTGTCTCTCATACTGACCTTTCTTCAGTAGTCTGGTTGTTCCATATCCTTGCTCTTTCTAAAGAGGAACTCACAGGGAAATAAATAAGGTATCACTGACTGTGCCAGAGTGAATTTGCTTATAGACATGAGCATGAACAGTGTTAGGAAATGGAACAAGTCGGGTGTAGGAAATTTTCAGATCCCAAGATGAAAATAATTTTGGAGAAGTATAGACAAGTTTGAAGCATTACCAGTAGAAGTGAAAGTTGGTAGGTCCTTTTTTTTTTTT
>VYXC01003764.1:0-29466 GCA_013397175.1 Platysteira castanea | reverse complement strand
TTTTTTGCTGCCACCCAATTCCCTACCTTTTGGCAGCAGCAAAGGGTTTTGTTTTGTTTTGGTTTTTTCTCCATGAGACTCAAAAAACATGAACAAGCCTGCATGGATTTTTATAACATGATACTCAGATCATGGGATCACACAATAATTTAAGTTGGAAGGGACTTCATGAGGTCTCCAGTCCAACCTCCTACTCAGTAGGATAAGCTTTCTCTGGAATTTACCTGGTAATGTTGTTGCAGATGAAATGTTAGAAGTAGTTATGATTATTTAGTCTTTGTAGTGAAAAAGTATCTGGCAGAATAAAGGCCAGGGGTCAGTGCTGTGGGAAAAAAATAATTTCCAAGAAGCAGGTGGTTTTGGGAGATGGAGGCAAAGAGCATAAAGAGAAGATCAGAGACAGCAATAATGAACTTATTTTAACTGATCATCCCTGTACTGATTTTCCCCAATTACCAAATAGGTGTTTAACTCACCTGTAAGCGATGTCCGTATTGGGACTCACTGCCCCATCTTTATCCTTAAATCCGACCTTGGACCCTGCTCAGGTGTAAGATTTGTGCAGTGGGATGGCTGCAAACAGAGGTGGAGTTGGTGCAGAATTGGGAGAGTGTGAATGACAGGAGGACATGTGAGTTCCTCTGTTTCAGCAGAGCTGTGTTTCATACTGGGTTCAACTGGACTGCACTGGAATTTCTAGAAGAACTAGAGATCTCTTGATAGGTCGTTATCTACCAAAGTGCTTTATGCATGTCAGTAATCCATGGGAAATTAGGATCTTGTGCACCGAGGCCTTGATTTTTAGTAACAATTCCTTCTGAGATTCCTGTGTGAGCTGAAAGAACAACAGAGAAATAATTATCAAAATGTTACACATCTTTTAAAAATTGGGATTTCCTGACTTCATAATTAGACGTAGTGGACTGACTTCAGAGCCTGAGTATTCCTAGTGAAGACCAGTCAGTATTACTGCTGATTTTAAATGATATTTGAAATGAAAACAGCGTGACATAAATGTTGGACCTGGAAAGAAGTGGAAGGCTGCAGTTTTTTGGTAACTAGTGGAGCTAAGGAGAGAGTTAATTCCTGGGTGCCCGCTGAGGCCAGTGTAGGGACGTGGGTACATGTACCGAGGGAAAGAATTACATGACAAATCTTAGAAGTATCCAGCACATTTGGAAGAAGAGGAGTTCAGATAAGCCCCTTTGAAAAGCAGGAAGTTGTGCTTGTTAAAATCAGTCCTTGCTGTGAGCTGCAGGTCTCGGCACTGCTTGGCACCATGGCTTGTCCAAGGAATATCTTGGCACGAGCTGGGCTTGACCAGGAAATGATTTTCTCTGGAGCTTAGTGTTGAGGAGGGGAAGCAGCTTCGCTTCTCTTTGAAGGCACGTCTGGGGAAGGTGTATCACAAATGGCTCTGCCTGAGCGAGTTGATAAAAACGTGTCTGGGTGACAATAAATGTTTTCAGCTTTGCCCTGAGCAGCCACTTCCTTTGAAGTTCCTGTAGTTCCATTATATGATGTTTGCAGTGCTGGGAGAAGTACCTCAAACACATTTACAGGGCAACTTCTATATTACAGAAAACTCTCAGAAGGTGAGACAAATCTTCATATAAAAATAAGGATCCTACTCCCCAAAGTGGATTTACAAGATAAAAATTTCATTTATCCCAGTGGGTTGAGTCCATGTTTTCCTGTGCAACTTCAGTCATTTCCCAATTTTAGTAGAATCTTTGTCCCTCCTAATTCAGGTTCAACCTGCAGAGGAATTTTGCTTCTCTGTCCATCAACCCATCACTGGAAAAGAAAGAAAGAGAGTGTTTAAAACTGAATTACGAGTTAGTTGTTAGGGCAAATAGAGGTAAAAGGGAGCATCTGAGAGAATGTAAGGTTTTAATCATACAGTAATTGTAGTGGTAGTGAGTAAAATTGGGCTGTAGAGTAAAGGTTTCAATAAATAATATTCTCAGGTGTTGGTTTAAGTTGGGCCTCTAATATGTAGGAAAACTTGATTGGGGGATGAACAACCTCCTACTCACTGGTGGTCTTCCATAGAAGAGACTGAGTCTTTCATAGCCAGCAGAAATTCACAGGGTTTTGGTAGCAGCTTTTTGTTTCTTTTTTCTGTTTAATTGCTTCTCTTGCTCTGGGAAATGTGTCCTGTCATGGAGTTTTATCTGCAGGACAGTGTGCTTTACATCTGCTTAAGGTTCCAGCATGCTGCATTTCAGATCTTCCATGGGCAGGAGATTGCAGCAGCTTATATATCCCTGTTACTTGACCACGCAGATGGAGCAGGAACGGAGTGGATAAAGGCAGTGTGGAAGCAGGAACCTGTTTCTAACCTGTAACAGAGCCACTGAAATTGTGATGGGTAATAGCAATGCAGTGTTGTTAACAAAATGTTCTTCAGTTAAAAGGCAAATACCCTTTCAGACCTCCACTTCTGCCCAGGGAAACAGCTGTTGCCATTAACAGAGGGATGTTGGGGCACAGTTTACAGGAATTTTACACAACTTCAAAGTAAACGTTCAAACTGGGTGTAGCAGCCGTGACTGGATCAGGTGGGAGGCCAGGACTCAGGTGATGTGGATCCTGCTTTTATCTTGGAGAGTCATCCTGTTATTTCAGCATTCCACTTACTTTCTCTGTGCATTAGCCTCCTGAATTTTGCAAAGTAAATTGAAAGGTTTCAGGCTATCAGTGTAATTGAGGAAAACCACGTGGATAAAGGGATGGGAAAGGCAGGTTTGGCTCAGCTCTGTGTTGCTCCTCAATACAAAGATAGCATTAAAGATCTCTCAGATACAAGAGGTGCTGAGGAATCCATGCGGCTGTTTGGGGTGGCAATAAAACACATGATTTTTTTTTTTAATTCTGAAGGGATATTTGCCAGAGATTTCACAGAATTAAATGAAGACTTCACTTTCTCACGGGTTCCTGTGGAGGGAGATTGGGTATAGCCGTAGCTGTCAGCCATGGGAGTGCTAAATGAGAACTGCAGGTAGGTAGGTGGGTAAACAGGGACAGAGCTGTAATTACTGCCTGCTGTTTGGAAAGCACCCTGGTGCTCTCCAGGCCTCCCAGTGCAGCCCTGCGATGCCAACCCACTGCAGAGGAGCCACAGCTGGGTGCCAGCGATTCATATCCATTTTGTGGAGTGGCTTTGAGATCTGCAGATGATAGAGCTGCTAAGTGTTGTTATGAATGATTCAGAGTTTCTGGCTCCTGTTTCCATACATGGATCATCAGGCTGTCTTTCTCTGCCATTTTAAAATAATTGTCTGAATGACCTGAATATCTTCGAAGTAGCTTGAATTTGCGCTCAGGCGCTGGCTTTAGAAATGAAGTCTTTCATCTGATACACTTAGTGTTAATTTTGCTTCTTTAATGGGATTCTCTTTACCCAAATTTACATGATTCAGCTTGCAGTCTGTTGGAGGTGATGTTCTCTCCCAGTGATAAATTTGCCCGAGCATCTCCCAGTATGTGTTGGGAGACACGTAGGTAGCTGTGTGTGTGCCATCCGCTTCCACGGGCACACCAACAATGAGGGGTTTGTTTGACTGTTGCCCAAACAATACTTGGGAAAAGCTCGTGTCCCGCCTGGCTGTCACTTCTGTTGTTGTACTTTGCTCTTGGTGACATCATTTAGTGGCAGCTAAATGAAGTTTATTAATTGTTTGATGCTCTTCAACCGAGGATGTTGACTTTCCCTGGCAGCCAGGCAGGTTTTCCAGAAGAAGCTGCTAATCTACCATAATGCAGAAATTCAGTTACAAGGGTTAGTGAGAGTGGAGTTGGGTCTGTTTTTGTGGATGGGAGATAAATAAAAAGAGAACTGAAAAGCTGGAGAGAGACTTCTGACAAGGGCATGTATTGAAAGGGGGAATGGCTTTAAACTGACAGAGGCCAGGGTTAGATTAGATATTAGGAGGAGATTCTTTACTGTGAGGCTGGTGAGGCCCTGGCATAGGTCACCCAGAGAAGCTGTGGCTCCCCTATCCCTGGAAGTGTTCAAAGCCAGGTTGGACAGGGCTTGGATCAACCTGGGATAGTGGAAGGTGTCCCTGCCCAGGCCGGGGGGTGGAATGAGGTGATCTTTAAGGTCGCTTTCAGCCCAAACCATTCAGTGATTGTCTGAATTACTTGTACAGAATGCAGAATTTCCGATTCTGCACCAGCAGGAGAGAGCTCGGAAATGACAAACTGCTGTGTTCCCAGCGGGTGTGGTGCCTCAGAGGTCAGTCCTGGCATGGGGAGCTCGGACAGCCTGCAGAGGGCATGGCCAGGCCGGTGCCACCTCCCCGGGACACGCGCTCAAGCGCTGAGAGCTCGCGTCACTTCCGCAGAAGTGATCCCTGTGGTCTTTTCAGTTTCTCCAGAAGCTGTTTATATACATGTGGTTGTCTGCTGAGGAGGAGAGCACCAAGGGCAACGAGGTTAAGGAAATGCTGGTGCTCTTTCCCCTTAGGCTGAGAACAAGGCTAGGTGGCCAGGGAGTTTCCAGATAAGATACATCAAATGCAGCCGTGCTGCTGAGGCCAGAGCAATGTCATGGGTTTCAGCTCTGCTCATTAATAGCCATGTCCTTGTGACTGTCCATGAGATCCATCCTCTTTGCAGTCAGCTTTTCCATACAAGGGGGGCTCAGCTCTTGATGCTGTGCTGGAGGAAAAACAGCCTCATCTTCCTCCCAAGACCTCCTTCCCTGACTGTGTCCTCTCCAAAACTGTAAATCTGAGGCAATAAACATAATGTGTGTGAACTGAGGTGGAGACTGAGTGGTGAAAAATACAGTCCAGAGCTAGTAGTGCACTTTGAACATCTTGCCCTTAACCACGAGATTATTCCTCCTGCCTCATAAACATCCTTTTATTAACGTAAAAGGGTATTGCTTGGTGAAATGCACTGTCTGCTCTTTAGGTTACTGTGACAGCTTTCAAATGAATTCTTTTAGGAGGGAAGTGGATCAGTTACTTTCACATTGCCCAAAGTTCTTTATCCATCTCTATGCACTGGGTCAGCGCTGCAAAATTTAGTTTGCAAATTTGAGGAACAAAATTCTTGGAACAAAAACTCTCAAGGGGCACCATTCTTACTTGTGGTTTTCCACTTATAAATAAGTACATAAAAGTTTATGCCAAAAAATCATTATCTGAAAGTTCCCTTTATTTTTACAGTAGCTTAAAGCAGTATTTGAGAATTGGTATCACTGTAACTTATCTGACAGGGCTGTGACATTCCTGGCTTCCCTTCTGAGAGGGAAAACATCCCAAGTAACTGCCTGGAATAAGTCAGATGAATCATGTCATGCAAGTGACAGGTTTTTTGCGCTGACATTAAAGGAGTTCCCTGTGACTAACCCAGATATCAACATCTGTGCTGCAGGTATTTAAATAGAAGTGAGAATAATCCCAGTCATGGAGCATTTTCCTCGCTTTCAGTTGGGATGCAGTATACTGAATGTTCCATTGCTTTAGGATGAAAATCTGAACCAGAATTCCAAGAATTTTCTTTTATAGATGATATACCATTCTTTTTCCCCCCACAAAATCTTGCAGTGGGGTTTGCAGTTACGCTGAGGAATTTACCTGTCTGTTGGAGTACTTGTGGTTTTTATTTAAAAGCTGTCAAGACACCATGGTGTATTCCTACTTGCACGAGGTTCAGAATCATCCACCATTAGAGAGAGGCATGATTAGAGGGACAGAGCTGCATCCAAGGTGCAGGCCCAAGGGGACTGGCAAGATTCAGATGAGATTATTGCATCATTATGTTTGAAACTGACTTCTCTCGAGTTGTTTGTCCATTGAAATTAGAGGCCTTGCTGGAATATTTCAGGAGGGTGCTACAGCCACATGTTGATGTCTACAGACTTGCTGGCAGAGCCTGCAGACATTGACACAAATGTACTCTGCCGTGTTTGAGGAGTATTTGCCCAGCAGGTCCATACTGTGTAAACAGGAGCATGTAAATACACAAAATAGTGCCAAACTGATGGATCAGGAAAAAGCAGAATTCCCAAAGAGCAGTGTAGGATGGATGGTGCTATGGCAGAGCTTTCATGTGCTGCCTCAGGAGTGTATTCTGGTCCTTCAGCAAGGGTGATGATGGTGACGGCACTCGAGAGCTAAATCCTACATACGGAAAACTTCCTTCTTTTTTTTCTTTCTGCAGTTCTGAGGCTGAGCTGTTCTTTCTTGGAAGAAGGAAGATGGTATTTCTTCTTCCACCCAGACAAGAAGCACTCTTTGCCACTGCCCTTGGGGGTCTATCAGCAACATCTCTCTCCTTCTCCAGCTCAAACTGACAGGACTTTTTTTTTCCATTGACACAAATACCTGTTCCAAGGACTGAGTCAGATCCTGAAGTGCTCATAATAAACTGTTAATCCCCCTCTATTGAAGTTGCCCACGGAGGGAATGTGGGGTGCAATGCCATGACAAGTACCAGCTCTGAGTGCCCGTGATCGTTACAGCGGTGCTGAACCGACTTGTTCTTCTTTGAGGGAATGTTACTTGCTTGGAATGTTGGTACATGCTTGTGCTAATGCACTTTCTAAGTGGGTTGTGTTAAATTAAGGAACTGGCAGCAAGAACGAGCCAGAAGCCTTAAGGAAGTGGTGCTGCCAGGCTCTGGCATCCCTGCCAAGGCCAGTACACCAGGGCACATCTAGGTACACTCCAAAACGTGTCCTGCACAAGAGGTGACTTGCCCATGAGGCTGTGACTCAGTGTCATGGGCTGCTGTGTGTTTGCTTATCTGTCGTGGAGGTCTGTGGGGCGGGAAGTGCTTGACACTTCGGGAAAAGTCACATCTTGTGTGGGATGCTGTGGGTTGGCTATCTTCCCCTGTTGCTTGGTGGTGCCCTGAATGTCTCCCTCCCATCAGTTCGTGCCAGTGATGCGTTGGAGAGGCTATGGATGGTTTTTGGTCTGTTGAGCTCTCAGGGACATGGGGAGAGCAGAGCGTTGCTCAGCCCGCGGTGGAATGTGGTGTTGTGCATCCACAGGCTCAACTCTCACCCTCCTTTGCCGTTTTCCTACTGTCTCAGCTCCCTCTGGCATACACATTCCAATACTCTCCCAAGACGTGAAGAGATTTACCAAGGCCACACCAAGATGAAAGCTGGAAGTGCTGGAGCTCAGCTCTCCGCAGCAGTCCCTCCCTCAGCTCGCTGGCAGACTCTGCCTTTGCATGCAGGCACATTTTTCCATGCCATTGTCCGCCTGCCCTGGTTCTTTGGCTCCTGAGATATCATTTTACCTGTACTTTTCCATCCCAGGAGAGGATAAACATGGTGTGCTGCCGAGCAGAGACTTGCGATTTCACTGAGATGATGCCAGGAGTTTCAAACGTGCCATCTAGTGGTACAAGTGAGCTTGGAGCACTCAAAATAAAGGAAATCCCCCCAAAAATCCACCCTCCTCCAAATGCTCGTTATTTCTGAAGTGTTCCCGTGTTTGGGGCAGAAAATGAGTGTTCATGGCCCTTGCTGCCCTGCTGGGTTTTCTCAGTGTTGGGGAGCTGAGCTGTTCAAGGATTTCTTAATCAGAAGAAGGAACAGGGAGTTTTTTAGTCTGTTATTTAAAGCATATGCTAAGAGATCTGTACCTTCATACCAAGAAAACACAGTTCATGCTGCTGTTGCCTCCCATTAGAGGAGCTGAATGAACTTTGCAAACAAAATAAATCTTAAATTAAAACACCCTTTGTTGGGGAGGAGGGAAGAGGGGAGCAACAGTAATGTGCTTTTCTGTATCCATGCAACAATTCATTATCAGTACCCTGTCATGAGATGCCCTGTGTTTGTGGATCAGTACTAGGACATATTCCACCCCAGCTCATAACCTGAAGTACTTCCAGCTTCCTCCCAGCTAAAGCAGGGAGCACCAAAATTGCAAAAGGCTCCAAAAAAAAAAAACCCTCTCTCTAAAATCCTACATTCATCACCAAGATAAGAATAGGCCTTACAATGAGGAGTGTTAAAAGGCATGAGGTTTGTACCACAATTTGGCATGTTCATGCAGTGAATTACAGCCTCAATTAAATCTGTCTTGGGTGTTTGTCTTTGCTGTTATCTTCAGTTCAGGCTCTGGCACAGAATTAAAGTTGCTCAGGTTGATGTTTATGTGTGCTTGCTGTTCCCAGGATTTTTACCTAGAGGTCATCGTGTCCTTTTCTCTCATTACCAAGAAACTTGCTTGCTGTTTGCGTTGCATTATGTGATCCATCTGTTGTAGCTACCAGAGTAAGTCAGGAGAGCAATTCCGTCCTGCCTCGCCTGCCCCTCACGTCATCCTTTCCATGCCAGGGTCAGAATTCAGCCATTCCTCTCAGCTTCTACAGCTCCAGAATGCATTTGTGAACATGGCTTGCGTGCAAGCCCATGAAATGAAATCTAAAAAACTGCCAACCCTGGAATTGCAGACATAAAATAATACAGCAGATGCCTGTAGAATGAATAGGAAGAGCTAAGCATCTACAAACTGCCAGAAAGTGAAGTGGGAAGAAAAGGTGTGGCAGTATTAAATGGTGTCCTGACTTGGGGTCTGCTTAAACAGCTTGGATAAAACACAGAAAGGGAATTAAGAGAAGAAATCAAAATCTAGACTTCCAAATGCCCAGAGAAGTCCTTTCTCCGTGGGGTAAGGGTCAAGCTGTGCTTGCATATTGACTCTTTCTAAATCTTTTATGTGATTTGGGAGCAATGGCGTGTTTCAGAAGGAGGGGTGAGAGGTCACTACTCAGCTCATAAATGTGTAGTATCAAAATTGCAGCACGGTGCCAGGCTGTGGGCTTAGGAAGAAAAAACAGAATACAAGTCTACCACGTCCCAGGGAAGAGACTTTGCAATGAGAGGATGTAGAAGGGTGAATAGCATCTCTTTCCCAAAGAAAATGTTAGTCTCATGCTTTGTGCTGAACCTTAGTGCTGGCTTGTGAACCCCTCTGAGAGGCTGGGCCAAGGTATCTGCAAGGTCAGTCCTGTAATAATTTAATCTTAAGCGAGAGGAGGTTTAGTTTTGGTCTGGTTTAGTCCTTGAGCTGCCTCTGTGTGGTAACACAAAATGGGACATGGCCACAGGGAAAAAGCCTCGATGCTGTTGATGAAGTGCTGTGCAAAGCGCGTGTGCTAATCCAGTGGAGACTGATAATATTTATTTGCATGTAGACACCTAAACGACACAGATGGGGTGGGGGTGTTTTTGTCTCACTGGCTGTGTCTGTGCTGCCTGTACCACTCAGGGAGCTGCGCTGTCCTCGCAGCCCGCATCAGGCATGGATGTGTTCTGCCCAAGCAGATTCTCTGCAGCAACACGGCATGGAGACCCCCGTAGGATGTTAATCATAACCTGTCATTTCTGTCAAGTGGGGTTTTTTTGTTGGTTTATTGGGTTTTGGTGGTATTTTTCATTTTAAGGCTTCTGACGCTTATTACCAATTTAGTGGTTTTATTATGAGTAGAAGAGCTTGAGTTTTAAGACCTGGTAATGCACCCAGCTTTTTGGTCCGAATGACAATTTGAATTTGGAGTGATTTGCCTCCCTGGTGGTCCTGGGAAGTGTAGATTCTGCTGCAGCAGTGCCAGAAGCCTGCATGGGGATGTGGGAACCAAACCTGGGATGGCCTGACCTGTGCTGCATCCTTGAGGGTTTTTGGAGTGAGCCATCCTTGCAAGCACGCTGGGCTGTGCTCCCTCCTAACCGGCCACAGGGATAATCTAACACGTTTCTGCTGCAGCCCACGGTTCAGAAAGCTGTGTTATTTATTAGTCAGAGTGGACGTACCTGGCAGGAAATATTTGTTTGTACTAGTGGGAAGCAGCATTTGACTTTATGACGGCAATGCAGGTCTTTTATTAGTAAAACTTAATGTGTAACAGAATAATTCCGTTGCACCTACTACTATACTGGCATGATTTTGTACAAAATAAGTTTCTGTTTCCTTGAAGGCCTTATATAAGGCTTAAAACTGGGAATGAATCCAGCGTGTTCGATCACAATAAAGGAGCTGCTTCAGAACAGGCTCTTCTTTGGGAATAGCCGTAAACACGTTTAAATATAGGCACTGCTATTATACACAAAACTTGCTGAAGAAATGTTTTGTGAGATCCTGTGGTTTTACTGTGTGCTATGGGGACTCTGCTCAGGCTAAACCTGTTGTAGGAATTCGGGGGAAGGTTTAAAAGACAAGATCATCTCTCAAATCAGTGTCTGCTGACAGGGCTGGGTGTTGAATAGCTCTTCGCTGTAAAAAAAGGCATTTGATAAAAAGGCTCGGAAACTTCGGCTGGCATCCTACATATGCAAATGCAGGTGCTGTCCATGTTATATTTGGATTTCAGGGTTTTTCAGATCCATTTCAAGGCGGTGGGTAGCAGCCTTATGTGGTTTGATGGCTGGCTTTCATCACCCGTCCCCAGTTATTATACATGAGATCCACCAGCCCCCTCGCAGCCACAGTGCCTGCAGCTGAGCATCAGCACGGTTGAGAACAATAAGGGGCTGGCATTTGGGAGTTTCTTTCCCTTCTAATTGGGCAGGACCCAAAATTACTCCCTTTCACAGCTCACCCATCAGGCTCCTGTCTTCAACAGGTACACTTCCATCTGAGCAGCCTGAGGATGTGGGATTTGGAGAGATTTGTGGCCCGTTTACGTTCAGCATTGTTGGTTGTGTGCTCCGGTAGAGTTTTGGAGAGGTACAGGACAAAACATGGAAAGACTTCTGCCTTTGTGATTGATTTTTAAGGATAATTTGCCATTTTGTTCCTCGCCTCCTTCCTAATGAGCTGAATTGTTAAAATATGTTAATGTAAGGAGACACACGAGGAAGGGTGAAGCAATATACTGACACGTTGGATAATTAGATCATCTCCTGCACAGGAAAAAAGTCAAGTACGAAACAGGAACAAGAAACGCTTCCCTCCCCCCCTGTAGAGGCACCAGGTCTGGCTCTTTCTGCATGCAGAAGCAGGTTAGACAATTAGGTCTTTAGTATTAATTAATTTTTGTGAAAATCCTGAAGATTCAAAGCAGTGTTTGTAGTAACTGTCTTGTATTTGTCGGTTGTTCTTTTGGGGAGAAGTTGGGAGCCTTGTTTCAGAGGGCTGAATTTGTGTGCTGCGTAATGTGTGATGAAACAAAAAATGTCTGTTGCTGGGACTGAATTTGTGAATGCTGTAAGTGGTTAATCAGGTCTTCCCAGGAAAATACTTGTGAATTTTTTCCTGAATAGGCATTAGATCAAGGGGATTTTGTAAAGAGGCACAGGACATAGTAGCTGCCTTTCTGCTAGTATTTAGTGTTTTGGCAAAGCTATGCTTTCTATTTCTAATAAGATTTATTTATTTGAGATAATAATTTCTTAATATTCATTAAGATCCCAGTCCAGTGTGAACTGATGCCTGCAGGGAGGGCTGTGACAGTACTCCACCTTTACTCACAGGAGTAAGCCCTCTCCATGGGTTAAGTTCACTTGTTTGATAAACATAACACTTTGCTTTTGTTCTCTTAATCACTTCCTTCGAAGAGTTAACTTCCTAAGCAGCCACAGATTAGTTCTCTCAGTTGTTTTAATTATTTTTCTTGTCACGCACAGTGAAGGTCTCGTTTTTGTGAAATGTCTTCTTTTATTTTTGTCCCCCCTTCCATGGCAGCCTCAGTGATGCTGGCACTGAGAACCCAGCTGAAACATGCTCTCCCCGCACTCCTGGCATTCATTTTTATCTTTATTTTAAACCAAATTTCACTTTTTTGAATGGGAGTGCTACAGGACGTAACACTTTCCTTTCAGGGTGATCTGAGTGCTCCAGAATGTTGTATTCCCGTAAGGGGTACGCCAGAGGCTGTAGCAGAGGCTTCCACGTGCTCGCTGCTGAGTAATTTCCTTTTGTATTGCTGACAGGTGACTCAAAGCAGGAGGGAGCAGATGGCCACGTCGTTAGCTGGTGGCCACAGCCTTCCCAGAGGAGTTTTGGAATTCCCATCAAAGTCGGGATTAGGCTCAGGATATGCCAGTGGCACAGAGCACCCCAGGGGAGCGTGGAAGAAGAGGAAACCATTCATAGCGACTCATCTCGTGGTTGGGTGAGTCAGGGGTCTGCTGTTGGTGGTCACAAAGGCACGTGGCTGACGACACTGCCTTTGTGTGCTCTGCAGGATGCAGACTGTCTCCAAAAATTAATTCTCCCCGCTTGATTCGTCCAGTGAGTTATTTCCAGAAAGGAGTTACTGTATTTTCTGGAATTACAATTGTGAAATTCTTTCTCTCTCTCTCTCTCTCTCTCTTTTTTTTTTTTTTTAATACAGTGGGCAAGTTTTCAGCTGGTGATTTATCAACAAAGTATTTTACAGGATCATAGTTAAAGGCTCATCTTAAAAAAAAATTACACCCTGTGCAATAGGGAAAGTAAAAGCATCTCGGTTTCCAAGTGATGAAGGAATAACCGAAAGAGCTGGTTCTTGGAATAGTAGCTCCATTGGCACTCGCTGGTGATTTCCTGTGCATTTGCTGCAAGAATCGCTCTGTGATGTGAGTAGGTGGTACTAAAGGGTTATTACGAAACCAGTTTTCAACCAGACGTTTTGAGTCATGGATGGGGAAGAGGGATGGCAGCTCCGGAGNGCTTTCTCTTTGTTCAAGCAGTGCTCCTGAAATGCACACCCGGGATATTCTGTGCCTGCACGGAATGAAGCACGCCAGGGGACAGGTCTGGGCTCATGTGGAGTGCTCTCCTTCGTGCCACCCCATCCCAGGCATGGGAGATGGGAGCGTGGGCTGCGAGCCGGCACAGCCTGTGCAAGGTGCACACGGAGCAGTTTCCCCGGCTGCCTTTTCAATTGTAAGTATTTTCTCATGGCTTTTCCCAGACGTGGGAGACAAAATGGAGTTGCGTCAGGACGGATGCCTGTGCCAAAACGAGGTGGTGGTTTGGAGTGGCTTGGTTCTGTTCTGGAAGCAGATGGGCTGCCACTGGCAGGAGACAGTTGGCTTNACAAAAAAAAAAAAAAAAAAAAAAAAAAAGGGGGTGTTTAAGGGAATTGGTCTGGCTCCTAAACCGAAGGAATTGTTGACCCACTGACTCAGTTCTGAAGCATTAGGGAAGCAGTCTTCCTGTGGTTTCTTTTGTTGGGGGCAGATTCAGAGCCCGGCTGTGAGCTTTCGAGTGTGAGCAGCAGAGGAGAGGCAGTCCTGGTACCTGCTGCTGTGGGATTTACTTGGTGCCAGGGAGGAGCTGAGGTGCTGACAGCTGAGTTACACCTGAACTTTATTTCTGATGCTTCTCCTGATAGTGCATTGGGTAAGTTTATGTGCTTATTTTCAGTGCTGAGATGGTATCTTGCTAAATGTGATTGAGAGAAAGCTCTTCAGCAGCTCTTTGAAGCATTGCTTTTATTTTTTTTTTTTTTTTCACTGGAGCTTTTACAGAAAGCACGGCATGCCCTGCCACAGGTTAGGAGTCTGTGAATGAGGGGGAAACTTTCTTGATCAGGGTGACAGAAGCAGTTCGAAACTGCTTTTCCCTCCCACCTTTCACCTACAAAACTCTGCTGGCATTGGTACTGAGCAAAGGGGATGGGCCAGAGCTCCAGCTTTGGGATCACATCATCCCGGAGTCATGGCTAAGCTGTAATTTCCCTGTTACACGGAATGAACAAGGCTCTGGTCTTCCAGAATTTCACATGAAAATCAGATGTTCATCCCTGGAATTAAATCTAACGATACTTTCCCTAAAATATGCCTAGAATAGAAACTTATGTTATTTTTAAGTGGCTCTGAAAAATGCCAGGAAAAAAGATATCAATTAGTGGTTTCTCAAAAAAACCCAAATCATTAACATACTATTGGCTGGAAGGAATCACGTTGGCTGACAGAGCTGGGTCTGGAAGTTGTGCTCCCTGAATCTGCTGTCGTCTCTGTCACTGTATTTGGGAGGAATTCTTTGAAGGGGGGAGCTTCTTGGGCACGTCATTTATTTTTAGTTGCTGATGAAATGAGGGCAGTGATATTTAACTTCCCTTTGGTGCTTTACCAGCATTATCACTGTGTTTTCCATTTAGAGAGAAGGCTCATATGGGGTACTGTAGCTCTTGGATTTCCAGAGCATTGTTTGGAATGCTGAGATTATTAGAAAATGGGAAAAGCAGAATAGTGATTATTGAATTTATCTTGCTCTGTGACGTGTCTTCTCCAAACAACAGCTGTAGGAATTGCAGGTTCTCCACGAAGGGAGGGATTCACTGCTGCTGTTATTTCCCTGGATGGTGACACCAGGACACCTTGCCTTCCCAAACCCACTTGTGTTGGCACTTGTAGAGGGCACTCAGGGATATTTTTGCCCTTTTTTCCAAAACAGCCGCAGAGGAGGCAGTCCGTGCACCGCACATCCCTGCGGAACAGCAAATAAACCCACTGGTTTAATGAAAAAAAAGAGAAAAAGGAAGGTTCAGCATTGTGCTGGGTTTCCTTTCCCTTCCTTAAGTGCTTCCTTTGGATCTTGGGAGAAGAGCTCAAGAGCGGGGAGCAGTTGTACCAAAAGGCGTGGGAGGCCAGGTCAGGGAAGAGTCACTTGGTTGTTATGTGGGTGTGAAAAGCCTATGAAAAGGAAAGGGTGGAGGAAAATATTTTACGTGAATTAAACAAATAAAGGAGAGCGTTATATGAATTAGATACTCAAAGATAGATTTTTGCCAAGTATTTTTGCGAATAACTGCGTATCTCCTGAAAATCATTTATTTAACCGTAGCCTTATCAGAATGTTCTCAGGAGGGATTTTTTTTTTTCAAAACAGAAAAAAATAATCATTGTTTTCTTATCACTTCAGATGAAAAGAAAGGAAGTTGCAGATTTTTATTGCCACTAAATTGTTAACTGCTAAACCTGAGTTGAAGCAGTGGATCAAATTTCCACAGGACCACAGTGGACCAGTTCCATTTACTTAAAAATCCCAAGCAGGCCCTGTTTGAGGAGAAGGAGCTCACTTGAGTTCACTGCTGTGTGCCCACCTGTGGGACAGGGCTTTTACCTTTGATACAGTGCACAGGGATGGTTTGCACCCAAAATAATTGAATAAAACATATTTTGAAACCTGATTTTTTTACACAGAATCATAGAATATGCTGAGTTGGTCATGCAAGCAGCATCTCCTTTTATTGGCAGCTTGTGAAATGTCACCTAATATGATTGAAAGAATCCAAATTATATGTTGCAAAAGTGATGTTTTTCCATGCCTTTGGTTATTATCTTGAGCCAAAAAGCAGCACATGGAGGCAGGTGGGACAGCATTTTGCCTCTGGAGAAGAGTACTGTTTATTGCAGTAGCTAATGAAAGTCTGGATTTCTAAAAAAACAGACAAACTAACAAAAATAAACAAAAAAAGAGCAGCCTTTATCATAAATAGTAGCTTTTGAAACACAAGCCATGAATTGCATGTAAGGAAAACATTTAACAGAGTCCAAAATTGGATGCACAAGTGTGTAGTGTCATGTCTTGTACCAGCACAGTGCTTGATGTTTTAGGTCTGTGTAGTGTTTTGATAGTGTTGATTTGTACTGATATCTGAGGGATTCCCATGTGGAAGTTCACAGGCTGTTGTTTGTTTTGTAAATTTCCTAAGGTTTTTTATGGCCCGTGGCTATCCAGAGTTTGCAGCTAAAGTTTGCATAGGAAACGGTGAGCTCAAAATTGGACCTGAAAAAGAGGAGTGAGGAGTCTTCCTCTTCCATCACTCTGCTGGAATGGTAACACCAACACCTTAAAAAAATAAGTCATTGAGGCAAATAAAAATGCATGTTTTCCAGCAGTGTGAGGTATGAATGGAAGCCACTTTTATCAGTGCATTTTCCGGGTAGAGTTGTGTGTGATGATCTCTGGTGTCTCATCCTCTCACTTCCTTCCCACATCATAAAATAAAAGGATGGTTTGGAAGAAACCTTAAAGGGTATCCAATTCCAACCACCTGCCATGGGTAGGGACACTTTCCACTGGACCAGGTTGCTCCAAGCCCTGTCCAGTCTGCCCTGGAACATTTCCAGGGATGGGGTATCCAGAACTGGATTTGTGTCTGCTGCCAAACTAGGCCACCTCTAGGCAGTGCTGCTGTGCCCTGCTGGGACTTCAGGGGTTCCCTGGTATAGCAAATGGACACTGACAGGCAGTTTTCACTTCTCACCAAAGTTTGGGTGCCTGAATTGTACCTTTAAGAACCCAAGTGGCTACAGAAATTCCCCATATGACCTGTTATTACAGGCTCAGGTGAGAGTGTATATGCAGTTTTATTGCCAAAACATGAGGTTGGCAGAAGTGAGTCATAACTGGGAAGATCTCAGCTTTGCTCTTTGATATACTTTTATCCACCAAGTATAAAAATATTTTCAAGAATACAGGTAGGAATATGCTGTTCTCCTGTTAGGGCAGAGCTCTCACTGGCTCTTAGGTGTGTTTACATAGCTCATAGGATGTATTTTTGAAGCTTTAGTATAAAAGGAGCTATGTATACATTTTATCTAATCTTCAGTGCAGTAGGCATGAGCAATTCCTGGAGAAGGGACCAGAATACAGGGCTCTGCCCCTACTCCTGGGAGTCTCTTTCTCATGGAATCATACTTGCCCTCCAGGGCTTTCTCTTTATGGCTTTGTGAGTTTTGAATTCCTCTGTGAGCTGGCCTGGCTCCAGCGGGAGGGCAGAAAACAGCCTCAGCCCAAGCTCTGCTGGGAGCCTGCTGGTTCAGGGACTTCGCAGGAGGTGGGATCTGCAGGGGAAAAATGCCCAGCCCTGGGAGAAGTGCCCAGGTTCCCAGGTGAGCTCTTAGCCACTGGGATACCGTTTGAAGGTGACAGTACTGTCTTCTGTGGACATGGCTTTGGGGTGCAGTGGTGGTTGGATGTAGTTTTGCCATTGGTGTGTCAGTGCGAGCAGAGGGTACCTGCTCTGCAGGTTTCACATGTGGTTTCAAGCTCAGCTCCTTCCACGGCCATCCCTGATGACCATGTGTGCCAAACTGAACAGCTCAGTTTGCTGAGCTGGTTTGAAAAAGAGATTTTTCTTCTGCGTTTCTTTTCTCTAGGGAAGTTCGAGCTGCTCCATGCTATGGCATGGCTTCAGGACTGCTGGTGCTGATGGGGAGGTGGGAGGAATTCATGGCCAGAAGCAAAGGAGGAGGTGACACTGTCACTTACAGTGACACCTGCATGAAGTTCATCATGTTCAGGAAGCCTCACCTCTCCTGTCTGTTCATCACAGTGGAGCTTGAGGAAGAGCTGATCTAACCTTGTTCTCCAAAACAAACTGTTGAACACTGTTTCCTGTGTTCCTTTGGCATCTGGATTTTAGGTGTCTGCACTTAAGTTAAAGCACCTGTTCAGAGCAGAAGTACCTAAGAAAAGGGATAATAATACTGTATAGTGACAGAGAGGAGTCCACCCCTTGCTAAAATTTCTGGTTATTGATCATAGAATCAAGGGATGGTTTGGATTGAAAGGAACCTTAAAGATACCTAGTTCCACCCCCCCTGCCATGGGCAGGGACACCTTCCCCTATCCCAGGTTGCTCCAAGCCCCATCCAAACTGGCCTTGGACACTTTTAAGGATGGGGCAGCCACAGCTTCTTTGGGCAACCTATGCTAGGGCCTCAGCACCCTCACAGGGAAGAATTTCCTGCCAATATCCAATCTCTCTCAATTAAATCTTACTGTTATAAATAAATACATAGAAGTAAACTTTATAGATAGCCTTGATAGGCTCACGACGTTTATCAAACTGGCATTTTTTCAAACAACATTGCAAATTGTTCTTCTGTTCATACTTTTCACAAAACTTCCCTTTGTCTATTATTCCACAAATCACATCCTGTCATAATCTGTCAGGATAGAATTTTCATTGGCCAGGGTGGGAGGGAAAAAAAAAGGCAAAATACCCCTGAACCCATCTCTCTGCAGGAGATTTTGGGGCAGCAATAGTTCAGGCAGTCGGCTTCCCACAGGCACAACACAGTTCTGTGTGTTAGGAGGGATTATCTTTCTACATGCCTCTTCTTTCTACTCTACTGCTTTGTAGTTTTTTCTCTTCTTCTGCATTTTTCTCTCAGTTTTCCTGATGGATTCTTTCTGCTGTTCCTGTAATCCATTTTCCTCATACAGCCCTCTCTAAAACACCAGAGGTGTGCTCGTGCCATACGTCCTTCTGCGCCATCTTCTTCCTGCATGTGTGCTTACCTAACAACTTGAAAATAGCAAACAAAGCACATGATCTGAGAAACAAGCTGATATTTTACCCTAAGGGAAGATTTTCTCAGCACACAAATCAAGAGTAAATAGTTAAAAATGCTGTATAATATAGATCCAACCGCACTAAGGCTCTCTCACACGTAGGAGCGGGGTTATTTGCATACATAAATGTTGACACAGTTGAACTCGGCGTTGTCAAATCCACTGTCAAAAGCTGACCCCTGGGCGTTTTGCAAGGAAGATGCTGATTGTCTCTGTAATGACATAAATTCTGTTGTGCCTGTTTAGGAGAGCTCCCCAGAACCCTGTCATTACTGAGCCCCTGCCAGTCACATCCCTACTGGCACGGCTTTGATGGGGAGCAGCTACAACACCCAGCTACGAGGGCCTCCTTTTAATTGAGCGCTGTGATTATCACACACCAATCAGACGATTGAGTTGATGCAAGGTTGGCCACCACTGTGCTAAGAGCTGCTTTGGAATTACAGAATCAGAGATGTTAGAGATGGAAAGTGCATTAGATCATCCAGGCCATCTTCTTGCCAGTACATGTTTCCTGCTGCGTGGTTTTGGGTGGTTGTTTTTGCGTTTATTTTATCTCCCTGCACTTTGTGGATAGAGATACTCTAAGAACTTGGTCTTCCACTTTGATCCTTTGGAATCTTCCCCACAGAGTTTGATGGCAAGGTTTTTCTTTGCCTAATATGTGCCCTCCATTTTTCCATTTCTTTATTTCGTAATATTTCATACTATTTCAAGTCTACATTCTCATCTTTCAGTAATTCTCTCTGGTGTTAACAGCCCGTAAATATGAGTGGAATAGTATTATGTCCTCTTGAATATTAAATGTATCATTTATCTTAAGTGCTGCATGTTCAGTTTTTCAGGATTTGGGAGAATTCTACTGATTGACAATAGGTTTTAAATTGAACTGCTAATATTATAATTTCTCAGACACATATTTTATTAGAGTATAAGAGTGGTCTGTTCTGGTGTCATTTGAGAAATTGTTGAAAATTACCTGAAAAGGCCAATTTGAATTGGAAATGAAAATGTTTTTGTATGGAGGAGATAAAATTTAAGTGATTTTTAACTCCATTGTGGCATTTAAAGTGGGGAAGCTATGTGTGCAGGTAAGTCTGCAGAGGGCATTGCAGGGAAACCAAAAAAATTAGTTTTCTGTTAGTGACAGAATTAGTGGAAGTTGCAGTGTAGTTACTGGAGTCTTCCCCAACCCCCCATCCCAGCTTTCCATTCAAGTTCTTCATAACTATTGTTTCTTTTTATAGTTTTACTTGTTTCTGTGGGATTTGAGGTTTGCTTGTTTGTTGTTTCTTCCTCAGGGCTTGCTCTTCACTACCAGAAGCTCTGGGTGCCTGAGGAGGGTTGTCTCAAAACTTTTCCTTTGTCTTGACCACTAAGAGCTAGATCAGTATTCCCCCCCTTAAAAAAAAACATTCAGTGGCTATAAAAAGGACAAAGGGACTTTTTTTTTGCAGTCACCCCATGAGAGAAAGACGGGGTGGTTGGTGTGTGCTGGCACACGGCCATGCTGGCTTCAGCCAGTCCCTTCGGAGCTGCCCTCTGGTCCTGATCCAGCACCTTTACCCCAGTCCTCCACTCGTCCCTGAAGCATTACCTCTGTTTTTCTTTCCACAGTATCCCAGAGGTTGAGAGGGTTGGCTTGGAAGCCTCCAGAAGTGGGGATTTTGCAGGGTGGGGTGTGCTGGGTGCCTGCTGGAGGCACAGCGCACATGGACGTGGCAGAGGCAGGGCCAGCACTGCCCAGTCCTTACCCCACTATCCATCCTGACTCTGTCCAAAGAAAGCGTTTGGCTCATCTAGAAGGGATGGCAGGAGAAGATTAGCAGTGATGTGAGTGGAGGGATTGATTTATGGAGCCTCATGGACACGGGGAGCACGGAGCAGTAAGCTGTCTTCCCTCAGACTCTGAGAAGCTGGATGCAGGGCATGGGAATGTTGACAAGAGAGGCGTGGACAGGTGGGTCTTGGGAGCAAAGCTCCTCTCCCTGAGTGGATTGGAGGTGTTTGAGGCTCCGGTTGTGTAAGTGAACCGGGAGATGAATGAGGAACGTGTAAATGGGTGGGATAGGGAGTGAGTAAGGGAAAGTGTGAGTGGGCGGGGAACGAGACTGGCAAGTGAGAGAGGAGGTGGGAGGGGGTGAGTGCATGGGAAGGGAGGTAGCAAAAAGTTGGAGTGGTGTTATGGGCTGGCTCTGTGAGGATACTTGGAGTACTGGGAACAACTTCCCTCCTTGAGACAGGCAGAGGGGATGGAGAGCTGCAACAGACCCTCATGCTGCTTCCCAGCTGGTTTGGGTGGCACTCTGTGATTCTTCTCTGCCTGAACTTCACTGTGTCTGGGCATGCAGTAAACAGTAATCCTCACCTTGGTGAGCTGGTTGCATGCTGCTGCTGTTCTTGCAGAAATACGTCAGACCATAATTACGCATTTGCAGGTTTTTTTGGCTGTAACAAAGTCACAGACAGAGACTTCTAGTCCGTCTGATTAATTGCAGTTTGTAGTGGTCATTCCAGGAGCTGAAGTGATCCAAGAGCTGCAGAGGGAAGGAGTTACCTGACTCACAAAAGGTGTGAGGATGAGGGATATGCTGCAATTACAAACCTGCAATGCCTCAGCATAAAGGCAGCTCCTAAACTTGAAGTTCCTTTAATTTTAATGAATGAGATGGGAAAGTAAGGTAATTTTAAATCATTTTCAGACCCTGCCTGACAAGGCTTTTATTAGGATCTTTTAGTCTAAGTGCTGTAAGGTTGGATGTAGTTCACTATGACCAATCTGTACCTGTTTGTAATTATTATGGCAGAGTTACAGCCCGAGCTGTGACCTCTCTGTAGTCAGGTGCAGTCAGGCTGTTGTCTGAGGTAGGGTCTCTGCTGTCCTGTTAAGTTGTATTAAGTTGTACACAGTACATTCTCAATATTTATTTTAACAGACTAAATCCTTTTTGAAGCCCAAACAGAGTTGAGTGACTGCAGGAAGTGACAGGTTTTATTTTAGCTACCAAAAAGGTATTTACTAAGGAATAACTTCATATGCAGTGTTTTGAAAACACCAGTCCGTGCAGGTTTTCATCAGTAGCCAGATAACATGCCTCACCACCCTCACAGTAAAGAATTTCTCCCTAATATCCTATCTAACCCTGCCCTCTGGCAATGTGAAGCCATTCCCCCTTGTCCTGTCTTCCAGGCCCTTGTCCAAGGTCTCTCTCCAGCTCTCTTGGAGCCCCTTTAGGCACTGGAAGGGGCTCTGTGGTCTCCCTGGAAGCTTCTCCAGGCTGATCAACCCCGACTCTGTCGGCCTTTCCTTGTAGCAGATGTGCTCCAGACTTGGGAGCATTTTAGTGAAATCTTCCTCATCTTGAACATGGTCACCTGTTGCAGAGTAAATTTCCTATAAAGCTTGGAACTGCAGCCAAGACAGCTTGTACAGTAGTCAGTGTTTACTCATTTTTTTAATCCTAGACAAATCCAGAAACAATTTGCTGTACTTAAGCAGATGCTTCTTACCATTAGAACAGCCTAAATCTCCTGCCGATGTTCAAATGCTGTAGTAACTGTGCAAAATAAAATCCAGAGGAACGTGGGGGTATGTTTAATACAAGCCTGTTGCGTTGTAGATCTGTCAAAGCCCCAAATTTGCATTCCTTACATAAGCAGTGATCCTGGTGGTGTTTACACGTGCTTGAGGAACTGCAGGAATTGAACTGCTTTGTCAGAAAACTCTACTCCCAATTGCCACTGTGGGTCTGCACGGACACAGTTAAAATATTTACAGGGGCAGGCCTAACTAGAAGTTTGTTTATTGTTCTGCTTGATGTGAAAACTTATCACAACAATCATAAGAGCAGCATGAGACTTACGTGGAAGTGTGGACAGATTCTGAGTACACACAGGAACCTTGAAGTTTCCCTTCTGGTTAATTAGTAGTAGTTTGTTTTTGTCAGTGACAGGGTTGTGCAGCATTTGCAATAAGCCTGCTTTGTCTCTGGCCATTTTTTTCCATATGGGTGTGTTCTTCCTTTTCATTATGTTGTTTTTCTGTCCTTTTTTTTTTTCCCTTTTTCTAAAACAGCCACTCCTTTCATTTTAAAAATAAACGAGCTGCTTGCTGAGCAGATAGAACAAAGTTTCATAAACACTGCAGTTCTGATCCATGTAATCCTTTATTACCTGTAGGGGCAGGTGCAGGAAGCTGCTACAGGAGTGAAGGTTCCTGACTTCTCCAGGGCTTGGGTTACATAAGGGATCAGTGTGTTTCAGATACTACAGAGAAAGTTGGGAACAACACGGTTGAAAGGTGCACTGATGAGAAATAAAACCCTTTGGTTTGGCTTGTTTCACTTCCTTCTGCCCCAGAGGGTTCTGAGTCCTTCAGCTCCTATTTTAAACACCACACTGACATGAAGTTACAGGATCACAGAATGGTTTGGGTTGGAAGGGACCTCAAAGATCCTCTTGTTCCAAGTCCCTTCCACGGACAGGGACACCTTCCACTGGACCAGGTTGCTCCAAGCCCCATCCAACCTGTCCTTGAACACTGCAGGGATGGGACAGCTTCCATGGGCAACCTGTTCAGTGCCTCTGCCTCACTACCCTTACAGTGGAGAATTTCCTCCAATATCCCATCTAATGCTGTCCTCTGTCACTGGGAAGCCATTCCCTGTGTCCTGTCACTCCATGTCCTTGTCCAAAGTCCCATCTCCAGCTCTCATAGAGCTCTTTAGGTGGGAGAAAGCTGTTATAAGGTTTCCCCAAAGTCTCTGCATATTACCTTAAATTTGTTTCCTGCTGTTGTAAAATAGATTTTATTACTGGAAATTCTGTCTTCTAATGCTTTCATTACCCAGAGTTTTTCTGTTCATTGCTCAAGAGAAAGTGAAAAGAACTACTCACTTGATCTCAGCAAACCAGAAAGCAGCAGTTCATGGCTGTAGTGGCTGCGTAATGCTGAGGTAGTGTCTGTAGGAAAACAACCAGACAGCTTCAAGAAGTAAAATTCTTTTTATTATTATTTGTTTGCGTTTTTTTAACAGGTTGAAACCATTTAAATTGCTGCAAAGGGGTAGGGCAAGGAGAGTGGTAAAAAAATACATCACTAATCCCTTGTGATTCTGTGGCTTTGTCTGAATATATGTATTTTTTTAAATTCCCTTCAATCAACCATGCATTTCAGTTGTGATCGCTGCCCCAAGAACGTGGCTGAATGCAAGATGTCTCATTTGCCTAATATTAAAAATATGTGTGTGTAATAACGTTTCTTCTAATGCTTCCCATCTGGAAGATACGTCACACACCTTTGTATTAAAATTCATAGCACCCTTTTGCACATTACAGTGCTTTGTGAGGGAGACTGTGCATGGACTTGTTAATTTGCAATTCTGGGCTGAAAAATAGTTCAAAGCAGCTTGTTATTTATTGCCAGAAATAAATTTTCACTATTTGTCTGTCTTAGTCTGGTAGAACCAGTACATTTGTGAGATGCAATTTGTCTGCTTAAAAAGGTTATGGTTCATTTACCAGAAGAAATGCCGAGCAAGTAACATGAAGTGAGGGGTCTGAAGACCTTCCTTCCTCCAGTCCTTCAGGAGATGCCTGGAAGCTTTAAGGTTTTGGTCTAAAATATGTGTAGATAAAATCATAGCCTGTGAATTGCTGTCAAAAATTGTCTAAAAATGGTACAGCTGTTAAAAGATAATCATCCATGGGTTAGCAAGGCTGCATTCTTTATTGAGTAAACTTAATAAAATAGTGTCAGAGAAAAGATGGATCTGTTGGGATTATAGTATGTAGGAAAGGAGTTTCTGAGCTGCATGTGTACTTTAGATATATTTGGTGATATGCACTGGTTAATACGTCTCCATTTTAAGTGTATAACCATCCTTTTAAGAGGTGATTTTCAGCGTGCCAGGCAGCAGGAAGCACCTGTGTGCTTAATTTCAGCTTGTGGTGACCTCTTCTGGATGCTGAGCACTGGGAAAATTTCACCTGTTCCGTGAGCAGTTGATTGAAAGTTGAGTTTTTCCCTGGCACAATCCACGGTCAGTGTTGTAGTAATAGGACAAACCGGTCCAAATCTGCTGTCTCCCAGGCTTGTTGTCTGAACTGTTAGAAAATCTTTGCTTTTCAAATGGCTTAAAAAACATAATGATGCAAATTTGAACACTCTCTACAAATTTGACCTGTATTTATATCAGTGTGTTTGGAAGAAGCCCATCAAATCATTTTCATGCTGTTTTCAGTGTCTCTCCACTTTATTATTCTGAGAAAATTCGATGCATCTGCAGCGTGCACGATCTGGTTTTCTGATATGCAGATGCACAGCCTCGCCTATCTCGTGGAATCAGTGTAGCAACCACTCTTACAAACGCTGTGACAATGTACAGCCTCCTATCTGAGAACCAAATCAGACTGAAATTGGGACTCAGTCCAAAAAGCAAAATACTGCAATCAATCTACTTACTGTGTCAGCATTCAGCTCCGTTTCTGTTCTGTGCACTGCAGGGAAAGGAAGTGGGAAATGCACGCTAGCATCCAGAAACGGATTCCTGAGTCACGGAGGATGGCGGGCATGGGTGTCGGTAATGGGAGGTGCTTAAAGGTTCCCATTTTTGCAGACGCTCTGTGGGCTAAGAGATGTTGCGGGCAATGTACTGAGCCCAGGTGGCACTCAGGAAGTCACTACATGACACTACGGATGCCACGTGACTTCCCTGTTTACACCCAGCCCATGTCTATGAAGTGACAGAGTGACCGGGTCATGTCACAGCGTCCTTGGTCCTTGGCCTCTCGAGTCACAGCCCTTGGTACCAGCAGGGATTTGTGGAGTCGGGCCCTCGGAAAACCATACTTAAGTGCTGCTGTGCTCAGACTGGGGTGACCTCTTGCCTAAGACTGTGTATTTCCTTCCCTTCCGCCGGCCCCGCTGCTATTCCGGGCTGTGGGCTGGCACCGCTCCTCGTCCGGCGGGCATCGCTCCGGGGGCAGGTGGGCTTCCTGCTGCTGGCTCACCCTCCACTCCGCCTGCTTCCCGCTTAACCCTCTCACTCCTCAGTCCCTAGGCTTGCCCTTCTGGCCTAAAATCAGCTCAGTCTTGGGAAAATCATCCACCCACGCTCCTGGGAGAGGGGGCCCCGTGTGCCCGATGCCGCTCAGATCGCTCGGAAGCGCGTGTTCTGCACAGCAGCAGGATCGTTTGGGGGTTGTAACACTAAATCTTTCAAAAGTAATCACACTTCTAGAAGTGATTTAAGCACTCAGGTTTCTGGGTGAAATTGCCAAGGTTTGATCTGCAGCCTAAAGCTCTGCTGGTAAATCTGATCTGGCAGTTCTGCCTACATATGGAGGGAGACACAGATAGCAGAACACCTTCCCTGATAAAGAGCAGTGGGACCTTCAATGTCCACAGCAAAAATAAAAACATTTTAAAGGGTTTATAAAGTTATTACTGCGCTGTAGATGTGCAGCAGAGTACATGGATGGGGTTTGGCTCTCATATAATTTTTTTTTTAAATAGTAAATTGGGATACAAAGGAACTTAATGCAGCTGGAGCTCTGTGCTGAAGAAAATCATTAGATCCAGCACGAGGAACTTTTTATGACTGTGATTACAGCTTGTTGCTTGCACTTCCCATATAACTTTTAGGGTCATAAGCACTTTTATTTATCCATTAAGCTTCTTTTTTGGTAAATTAAAATTTTTGATTATGTTTTCCCATGTCTATATAGTAAGTACTGAGTTTCTTTTAGAGAAGCAGGGGATATTAGGTATTTTGAGCCTAAATACTACAGCACCCAAGAAAATAGGGTTTCTGTTCTTAATTGCCAGTTTCTTTCCGTCTTTTATCATGTCTTGGTTTAAAAAAAAAATCAACAAGCCCATTGTGATGCTTTTGATTAGGCTTCAACAGAGATAATAAAAGTGTAGTGTCCCTTTGTGAAAGGAGTTTTTAATTATTGTTAATTGTACTTGCCAGCTTCATTTCTGAAGGGAAACGGAGGTGACCTCATCCTGAAAGTTGTCAGTCTCATGCTGGTGTCATTCACCGCCTGAAAAAGAGGTTGGGGTTTTGTTCCTTGTTGCTTCTTTTAATGAGGAGCTATCCACAGGCCTGATGGGCTCTGTGGCTTTGGGAATGCTGTCCAAACTCTGCTTCAGTAGCAGGCTTGTTTCTGAAATGTTAAACTGAGTTGTGTCTTAGGGCATCAGCGGAGTCTCAGACCTGTGATGTGCCCGTTCCGGTAACATCTCTGACAGTACCAAAGACTTTAGGGAGAGGTGATGGAGTCCTTATAGAGGACAGTTGTTAAATATTCAAAGGGTCATTTCTGCTCTTTCATACTAATCTAATAATCTTGGGTGTTTCCATTATCTGTCCAAAAACTTGTTTTCTTAACCCTTCTCTGTTCTTGGCATATTCTTGCAAGGTCCCCACTTCATCTGTGCTTTGCATTTAAACAGAAGCCAGGAGAGATTTCCTCCCCCTTGGGACTGCAGAGTGTTCAGGGTGGTGGGGACTGTGTGTCTGGGGAGGTGCCAGTGTATCAGGACAAGTCAGCATTCAGTTGTGGCCAGGATGTAAATGCCAAAATATTTACAATCATTTTAGTTCATTGAGCATCTCCGTATGTCAGGAGAAGGATGAAGAGGATACGTTTTCGTCTCCCTTCACTGCTCTGTATTTCTGAAGCTGTTACCTCGTTTCATCTTAAATGAACCTTCTCTAAAATACCTTGAACTTTTCAATTCCATTTCAGTTCACCCAGTGCCATCTGCCACGGTGTCTGCAATGTATTTCAGTCCTGACGAAATCCCCCTTCCTCAGCGGTACCTCCGCACGCTGTCGTAAGGATGATGTGACAAGCAAAGCTGGCAAGTTGTTCCCACCTCTGTTGCCAATTATAAATCAGTGTAAAGAGGCAAATTCCGAAAGCCTGTGTCCTTAGAGGTGTTTGAATACCTAACTCGTAGTGAAATCATCAGCGGGGAGGCTCTTGAGCATCCCTGAGGCTCTGCGCTGGGGTCTCTGCTCACCTTTTGCTCAAGTAGTCTGTTCCTGACTTCCATCACTTCTTTGCCTGACTCAGGTGTGTATTGAAAGCTGCTGATTATTCATCAGCATCAAAACATTGACTTGTAGATACAGAGAGCACAGTTCCCTGTAGAAGGGAATAAGCCTTCAGCTGGTTTGTTTTCTACTCCTGGAGAAATCTACAAGATCAGAGAGTTTGGTGTGTGTAATGGGTCTCCTCACGGCTGCCAAAATATTTTAGGGACTGTGGTCTGGAGCTCCCAGTTTATCTCATTCCTTTGCTTTCTGCTGCTCATTAAAAGATTTAGAAAGAATTAAAATCTCAGTGGTGTGAGATGTTGGGGCTGTCTGAAATGGTTTTCATTTTGCGTCTCCCACATTTTGTTCAGGCAAAAGGAATGGAAGTTTTCCTGAAGCATTTTTCAGTAAAAACACTGAGCACTGAATTAAGATCACCCTAGACTGTCTCTGCTCACTCCTTCCTATGATGTCTTAAGGTGAGGATCGCAACAGCACCTTTAAGGATTGTTCTGAAAACAATGGTAGTCAGCACTTCTGCAGGCTGCCAAAATACTTATTAAATGCAAATATTGTTAAGCTTTTTCACCTGCCAGGTTTGTTTGGTATCTTATTCTGGTATCTTGTTCTTCATCCTGAACAGCAACACGGAAGACTGAGATCTTGTCTCATTCTCACAAACCAATGCAGAAATTGTGGCCTTTTAAAGTATTCCTTGAATCACTGCTCTGTATGTTGCATAGTTGTGACTCCCAGGTTTCAAAATGGGATAAAGAACCTGTTCGCAGCAGGAGGAAACACAACACAGCTCCTCTCCCATGCCAGACAAGCTTTTCATGGTGTGTTTTGGAAGTACATGTTTCACCTGGGCACAACTAGCTCTTGATTTAAAAAATAAAATTACTTGAAACTACTCTAGGGCACAGATAAATGACTGCAGGAATACCAGAGGATTGAGCAACAGGCAAAGGACATGTTTCCTTTAAGAATTCTGACTAGAAATGACGTCACTTAGATAGTTTGGATGTTTGTGAGCACTACAGGACTTGGAAAGGGAAAGCAAATCGGAAAAACACTGGGAAGCTGAACAATTTGTTTTGTTTTATGACTCCCTGGTAGTTTAATGAGGGAGCTATTACTCATGCGCTGTCACTGCACATCTAGAAAATTCCTCTGGGTTTAAAAACTGGCAGGGAAAAGTAGTTTCCTAAAAAACACTGAATTAATGAGATAAAACCCATTGCTCAGGAGTCCCTAACAGGAAGGGTCGGAGGCGGAGCTGTGCAGGGCTCATGGTGTGTTGGAAATCTCCGCAGGGGATTTCAGAGAGCACATAGAGCTGGCAGGGATTCAGGGAAGTGATGCAGCAGATATGCTCAGCATCTGTCTTTTAGGATACGGAGCTATGGATTTGGGCAGAAAAAAATTACAAGTTTGACTGGGGCATTGTAGCCAATGCTTCCCCTCCATTCCTTTGCATCTGAAAATATCTGGGACTGGGGTGATTAAAGAAAGAGGTTGGTACCCATGGGCAAAGATACAAGGCAATATATTGATAATATTGACACATGAAGTGAGGGATATTTTATTTAAGAAGAAGAAAAAGTATCTGTTATGTGGGCTTAATTATACAGCTTTAAATGAATTTTTATGGTTTCATAATCTGTATTCCTGTGGTCTCTCAGACTTCTGACTTCTTGCTTTGAGTCTGCATTATTTTATAGATCTGTACAGTATTTTACAGTGCAGTTTGCATGTTTACTTCTGTTATTTTAGCTGGTTTAGCATATCTTGTCACATCCACACAGGATACACATTATCCTCACCTTAACTGGAAACGTGATACAACTTTCACGGCCCTGAGGGCAGGACGAGGGTTGTTTCAGTTCGGTGTTGTAGAGAGCTGTGGCGTCCCACTGAGGGGAACTGCGAGGAGTTCTTTTAAAAAAGGGTGGTCGGGAACTAAATGAAGCCAGACAAGGCAGACGTTGTATCTGAGAGCCGTTTATTGATAACAAAACGGAGTAGGAAAAGGAGTTGCCCAAACCAAAGAGGGCTAGAAGAGACTGAGCAAGACTAAGGAAAACGGGAAGGGAATGGGAGAGAGAGAGGGGGAGATGGAGGGGACAGAGAGAAAAACA
>VYXC01003763.1:102144-122018 GCA_013397175.1 Platysteira castanea | reverse complement strand
ATCAAATGTATCATGCTTAAAGTCATGCTTTGCTCTGTTGCACACCTCTTTTTTCTTCAGGTAAACTACAAGCTTTGTCCCAAGCAGGAATCATGATGTGGCAAAAACACAGGCTCAAATGTGGGAAACTGAGTGTTTCCCTGGTTCATGTAAAGCAGAAACCTTCTTAAGTTTAGGAACTGTGACCTTATTTACAAAAAAAATCAAATCAAATAAAAAAAACCCCATCAGTTGCTCATTTCCAATGACTGATTTATCATCATCATCATCATCATCATCATCATCATCATCATCATCGTCATCATCATCTTCATCATCATTTATTTTAAGTTTTAAAGACCAGAAAACATGGAAATTATTAAAAAATATATTTCCCCCAAAATAGAGATGAGCATAAATAGAACAATGACTGATGTACATGCTTCATTTTGAAACTTATATCCTGAGTTATACTTTTGAGCAAAAGTTTGACTTTAATTCTTACCAAAAATCATATTTATTTAATTTGTATTAACCTAGTGGGAAACATTCTCTGATTCAAGCACTTAAATTTGATCAGTCTTTCGAAGGACCAGACCAGCTAGAATCAGATGATATATGAAGACAAAGAGAACAAGGATGTCATTTTGGACACTTCTTTTTTTTCCTTCTAGGAAAATAGATTTTTTTCCCAAGATAATGGAGCAATACTTTCAAAAGGCTGATTTAGTACCTTGCTTCTTACCCTAAGCTTAAAGTGGAAATGTCTGGAAGACTTTAGGAAAAAAGCCTTCTACTCCATTACCTCTTCTCCTCAAGTCCTTTGTAGCTTTCCATAATGTCACAACAGTTCATAGGTATTTAATGAGATGAGAATGCTCCAGTTATGTTTTATATTCTGACTACCTTGCAGACCGTTTGAACATGTAGATACAGAACTAGGCCACTTCTATTGAACCACAGATTCTGCTTTTATGGAAAGAAATCTATTGAAAAACTGCTATTAAAGTAGCAGAATTAAAAAACCGATATAGTTAGGGATTTTTAATAACTCACCTTCAAATTTTTTATTGCAATATATTAATGAATTTGAATTTGTTTTTTACATCTGTGAAGGTTATTTTTAGATTGTACTTACTTCTAGAACAGACATAAGATATATCCTGAGGTTTCTTATGCACGGACATGAACAGCACTCAGAGTATCTAACCTTTCTCAGAACAGCATATGTCCCGTGACAGGTTCCCAAGTCAATGAAGATGATCGTAGCAGCTTTTCCGTCCATGACTGCTACAGGTGGTGAGTCCCACCTCGTTGCTGTAGCAGAGGCTGCCTGTGTCAGTACCCCTCCAGAAAACAGCTGGGTAAATATGGAGACCTTACAGTTCCCGGACACCTCAGACCTGTGTAATGGAACATAAGTTGTAAGTGCGAGACTCTTTCTGCCAAAGACATATTTCTTTTTTTCCCCAGCCTTGAATAAAATTTTTAAAATGTCACAGTGAAAGAGTGCATACTTCCTATTACTAGCCTTTCAACTCCTTGCGTAGTTGCTTCATATACACATTTGGAAAAGGACTGGACAAGAATAATTCCATTACAGTGATGCAAATTAAATGTAACTTTACTAAAGGAATGGAAGCATGGCAGGGCAATGCCAGTGTAACTACAGAAATCAGACCTCAGCTGGTGCCTTTTATTACCAATTAAAGTACAGAGGAAAAAAGTGAAGGAATACTTACATAAATTTAACTTTTATTCATTCTGAAAGTAAACAAACTCTTCAGAAAAAATTTAAAAGGCATGAAAAAGGACTTACATACAAGATTAAACAACGCAATTCAAAAGATAGAAAGTTTCAAAGGAAACCCATCTCAAAGGAAAATATTTTTTCTATATTTTTTATTATACACATGAAAATGTAGTATTTCTCTGAAAAAATTAGACATGGGAAAAAAAATGGGGTTTGCATGTTTGCATCTATAAGTAGGAGGAAATGGTGAAAGAACACAGATGATTCTTCTTGAATGTTCTTATCTTATTCCTGAACTATTGGCAAGTCCACGAAAATCTATACTGGATCGCCTTTTTTTATAGAACTAAGGACTGATTTATTTTTGTGTGAAAGAGGATTTTGATATATTGCCAATTTGTTTATTCTACACTTAGACAGCAAAACGTAGAAGTGGAAATCTATGCGGACCAGAAGACCCAGATGGTTAGGAAAGAGGAAAGATTTTCACTTTGACAAGGTAGCTAGTTCTGTCAACGGTAGCTGGCAAGAGGGTGTAGCATTCATTGAGAAAATTATAGTGAAAGAGCAGCTGGTTTTATAAAGCAATTAAAGCAATTTCATAGAGAATGTCAACTTCCTTATAACAGGAAAACAATTTTCTCACCTACAAGCACTGTATTTTCCAGATCAGGTGCAAACTTTAATGTTTTACATTTGCTTTTAATGTAAGTTTTGAACCAAGTACATATAAAATAAAAAATTACATCATGTAAGCATGAAAACATAGATCCTTTACACAGAAAGTATTCAGGCGGAGGTATTAGTATTTCCAATGCTGCATGAGTAAATATATTTTAAGATATAGGTTACTTATGGGCTTACTTGACATTTATATGAAAAATTAATTTCCACATTTTTATTTTATGAAAAATATTTGCAGACAACTTTGATAATTTTTAGACATAGTAAATCCTTTTGAATGCCTGACATTTTTGTATGAAAATTCATCTTCTAAAAACAAAGAAGACAAAGGAAAACTGTTGTCTGTAATGTGAAAAATATCAAAAGCTAGCTTTCTGCTTTGCAGTTGTACAAGGACGTGATTTGATCTAAAGCAGTGATTTTCAACTAAAAAACATTTCTTATTTGTCAGGTTCTTTTACATTATTTGCTGTTGCCACTCCTCTGTGTACTCTGTGTCCATGTATTGTTTCTATGCAGTAAATGACCTCCAGCACTCCCAGAATAATGGGGAGATGCGGCACAAGAAAGCAGCAGTAAGTGAATATGTGTGGTATATACTTAAACACAAATTGAGTTGGAAGAAAAAGGACAAGATTACACTTCTGAAGCTGGAAAAAATACATAGAAAGCTGGAAAGCAATGCACTGCACACATACAGTGGGTGAAACTGCTTTGTCAATGGAATTACTGAATCAGGTACGTTTCTCTCTTGGTTTCGTATTTGTGTGTACTATTTCATTAAGTGTGATGAATCAGTACAGGGTGTTATCAGGTAACTAAGGTAGGCCCAACTGAGTGTAAACCTTAGGTTTAAGGTGATGATTAGCACCCCACCTGCTAATTCTGCTGCTGTAATTTATGCCTACTTGTTCTCTTTCAAAGCAAAAAAACTTTCCTGATGGAACTGTTGAGTCTTAACTCCTATATTTGCCATTTTCTAATTTTTTTTTTTTGGGCATTCAAACTCATTCATTTAGACACTATAATATGAATTTGATTTGTGGAAGGTCCATCAAGCAGAAATATGTCAGTTGCTACAGTTAGAATATGTCTGTAGTGGATGAATGAGAAGGAAAAAAGCTTATCACTTGCACAATATCAATGAGAGGGTTAGTTTGGGAGTTTTGCCTTCCATTATTTTGGGCAAGTGCTATGCATTTTCATTCTCTCAGACAGTGTGCTCAAAACCAAGTAAAATATATTAGAATATATGTTTAAAATGTGTTGACTTTTGTGTTTTCTGAGTCTTGAACAATGGCTACATTTACAACAACCTTCTAAAAATCAGATCAGATTAGCAAGGATTATATAAACATTGAAATAGAGAATAGAGTGCTCTGTGTGTGTATGTGTGTGCACGTGTGGGGATGGATGGGATCCAAGAGTCCTGAGGGAGCTGGTGGAAAAATTCACCAATTCACTTTCAATAATTTACAAGTAGCCCTGCTTAACTGGGGAGGTCCCACTTGACTGGAAGTTGGCCAATGTGACACACATCTACAGGGTCAGAAGGAGCATCCAGGGAACTACACTGACCTTGGTGTCAGGGAAGGTCATGGAGCGGATCATCCTGAGTGCCATCGTTGGAAATGATACAATTTTTAAAATTTTCTTTGTAACTTTATTCAAGGCTTTGTTCGCCTTTCCCCAGGAGGAAGGGAACTGAAGTTTCTCTTCCTAAAACTCTGTTCATCGGGTGGGCGTTGATGAGCTCAGGATTTATAGGTTGGGAGTAGCCAGACGATACAGAGGAGATAAACGACCATTAATGAACACCACTCCTGGAGGTGTCAGAGGCACCTGGTTTGGGAAAAGATTGGTAAGAGGATCAAAGAATGAGGACCAAATTAGCATCAACCATGAAGGGATCAATAACCAATAGGAGATCATATACTAAGAACTGTGTAATTTAAGATCAATGAACAAGAATTTATTTGAGTTTTGTCTGTATAAATATGGGGAAAATGGGGTAAAGAACCATGTGTGATGGAATGATTTTCACTGCACAACCCAGGCATGTGTGTATGAAATCATTGCTATTGCACATCCTGGCCAGAATAACATGCTGGCCAGAATAAAATAATGCCTAAATTCTCTAACACTGAAAAAATGTTGGTGAATGACACCATCACACAGAATGTGCAGAACAACCAGGGAATCAGGCCCAGCCAATATGGAGTTAGAAAAGAAGGATCTTGCTTGACCTGCTTGATCTTTCATGACAAGGTGACTTGCTTAGTGGATCAGGATTGTCTCAAAAGAATCTCTCACATAAGAATTTTATGAGGTATTCATACTAGTGTTAATTGAACCAATTCTCATTCCAGAGTACGTCAGCTGTAATAATTAGAAGAATACATCACAAGAATGCTTGTTCTTGGATAGTGCACATATTTAGATCTAATTAGCTACGAGAAAATTTTTTGCATTGCCTGGGTCTGTGCAAAATACACCTAAAACATTCAAACCACCTTAGCTTTTAGCAAATTATGTGGGGGGGAAAACAAGTCTTGCTTATTTAGTTCCATGAGAAAAAAAAAATCCAATCTTTTTCTTATATTTTTCCATCATTACTGGATGTTTTGTCAGTAATAGTTTTAAAATTTTTGTAGCTCAGTTTTAAATTTACTCTGTTCACCAGCAGGAATCAAAGCAAATCTAGCCCAATCCTAGTTTTCACTAATATCACAAGAGCAGTAAGGGTACAAAGACTTCAAAGCTGCCCATGTGTATGTTGGATGAAAGAAAATTAATCAGCCTTCATACATATTTTGATCTACAGCTCAGAGTTAAAAATACATTCTTCTGTATGTTAGAATTGAAAGAAATGTACATGGATATAAATTACTTAAAATTTTCTCAGTAAATAACTGAACAGGTATTTTGCACAGATGTGGAATTTTTTCCTTTTTTCTTTGTGTAATTATATCTACATATAGGGGAATCTGCAACATTAACTAAATCTCAATTTCACACTTCTGCCTGGGTGTGGTGGTTGACATCAAACCAACTGTGGATGTTTTAAAACTGAATTATTCTCTGAATTCTCTTTGGTTAGTAAAAGTGTGCTTAAAGTTCTTGTTATTGCTCTGTTGTACACACACCCCTCCATACCTGTAATTTCTTTATTTTTCTAGAGGCCAGTTCAGTTGAATGCCATCTATCGTACTTTATTTGCCAGTTTGGTTAGTGTATGATTTTTGTCATCCTACTGCAGACAACACTGAAGACTGATTAAGCTAATTAATTCCAAAAGAGTTTGAAAATCATCTAGGAGACTGCCCAGAAGGGATTGTAGGTAGTGTGAAAGCAGATATCTGGGGACAAAGCCTCCTACTTGCTTTCCAGTTCAGCCTTTCTTGTCTCTCCTCTTTCCCGGTGGTCAGCTGCATGCTGTGCAGCTGTCTTCCTTACATGTGCATAGATGCTTTTCAAGTGGTTTTCACAGAATATGTTCTCAGTTGAGGTTTCCAAGAAAATTTTGCCTGAAAAATGAAACAACTCACTTGGGACTTCTGTCAGTTCCAGGAAAACAAAACAAAACAAAACATTCCAGGAGAAATTATTTTCATTAGGAGATCACAATAATTTGTCATGATAAAACATTTGAAGGCTGATGTTTTGGGTCTGGGGTATACAATCCCAGTGAAAGAAACTGTATGGATCAAAATGTAGAAGGGAATTTTCACAACAGATTTATATTAACTATGTATTATGTTCAACATAAAAAGTGATTTTTTTTTACATATGTAGCAGCAATAGTAATGGAAGAACACTGATAATGTGAATTGTGAATTGTTAGCTTTTGCTCATATCGTCTGTCTGTAAATTGACTAAACAGAACACCCTCAGAGAACGTTCTGAGTTCCACAATGATAGTATTCCCAACAAAGGAAACATTTTTAACCTGCTTGATCCAGAGTTCAGAAAAGACAAGAGAAGTCTCTGTACAGGAACACTTTCCATACAGGAAAAAGTGACATACTGCATTTATACTTTTTCAAAAGGTAAAATCTGTCTGTGATAATTTTCATAAAACATCACAGACAAGGATAATAATATGCAAATATTTAATTGTGGTTTAGTAGAATATTTTATTCTTTAAGAATAGAATCCCCTCTTTGCTGTTTGTTTAATACTTCTTCAAGATTTTCAGATAAATTAGATAATTACGGAATAGATGGAGCAAATCAGTATGGCATTTTTCATCTCATGAGATAAGCAAACACTAATTTTTGCTGATTTTTAATAATTACAAAATTAAACTTCCAAGTGAGGATTTTGTAAATACTCCATTCAGAAAAAAGTTCATACTTTTTCTTACCAGTTTAGTGAATATACAGTTTGGTTTATGTTGTTCCTAGAAGAACAATGTTCATTTAAATAAACATTAGTATGAATTGCACTACATTTCCATGAGTAGATATTCATGTTCGACTGACATTAAGGTATGTTAGGGATAAGGACATCCACATGGCAGTAATTGGGATAAAACACCTTGAAACTGCGAGCTGTCATTTCTTCTTGTTCTAAATAGTTAAAACATTATGACTTTGTCTGATATATGCACAAAATAGGGACAGACACACATCATCAAATAATGTATCATCAAATAAATCTTAAAGATAATTAATACTGCATATGATATGATATTGCCATAAAAAGTGGCTCCCTGTTGAATAATGTTGTGAAAATTCTCTCAATATTATTCTTATGCTGATATTACCTCATCTAAGTTTACTGTGTTTCCATGCTCACTAGCGTGTGCTCTGCTACATGTAGACACTGGGACAAATGCAAAGGTTCCTGGTGTCCTACCTTAAATGACTCTCTGGGGGGACAGTTGATCAATAATTTCCTCTTTAGATCCCCTCTCCAAAAAACTCAGAGGACTGTTACATCTACTTTTTTTCTCAATCCAAGCCCTGTGGATTAAATAAGATACTTCTCATCTGCTGTTTCATTGCGTTTGAAGTTTTATATTTCCTTTAAAACTTCCTTTTTATTCTGTTGCACATTTAATCAGATGCAGCTAAAATAACAAGGCAGACCTGATTAATTTATTGTTGCCACACAAGAACTGGAAACAGCCTCTAGGCAATGCATTTTTATCTCTTATGGATAATAAAGCATTCATACAGTGATGTATTTATTTAACCTCACATATGTTGTTGAGCAACCTTATTTACAGTATGCAAAGTTCATTTTCTGAGGCAACATAGAGCAAGCACACTTTTAAGGTGCTAGAGAAGAGTTTAGCCATGTGACTCCCATAAAGAGAAGTCAGAGTTTTGTGAATATCCATGTAACCTTTTAAAATCATGCCTTTATTTAAATATCAGTTACTGCAAAAACTTCATCGCTGAGATAAGAACTAAGATTCTGACCCATTTAGTTTTAAATTTTATGATCTGATTTGTTGAAACCGATTTACTGGAAAACTGATCTGGAAAAAACTATTACTCTAAAATAGTAAGTTGAAGTGTTGAATGGTAAGTTCCAGTTTGTCTTTATTACTTTTTTCATCAAGCAACATTTTTGGTTGCAATATTTCTTGTAATTATAATGACATAATCAAAGCTTGTCCTCAATTCTGCAAAATCCTTTTAGGTCATACCCTCAAGCAGGGAAGAATCCAAGATACTATTCTGAGATGTGACTAATGTTTAAAAAAACAACCAATCTGAGATTTTCTCAAGTTGAAGCCATAGTATTGGTTCCTGTCTATGTGGTTCCTTATTTGACTCTTGCCCTTTTCAGTAGTGAAAAGTAGCCATTTAATCTGACATGAAATAATAATTTTCTGTACAAAATCTAGTAGACAATTTTCCCATTCCCTCTAAATTTATGCTAATTTCATCCTTGTGATATCTCATTTATTTAGATCTTTGCCCATCACCTAAAGTTACCTAGACAGTAAGACAAATGTTCTTCTGTAGAATCTCACATAAAACTATCAGATTCATTAATATCAGACAGTTAGATTTAGATATTTCAAAATTTTCTATCAGAGCATTTTTTTCTCTCTAATATAATTAGACATTTTGACTTTTGCATATATGTAATTCATGTCTATTTTATGTCTGAGTTTAGATTAAACAATTTTCTTTAAAAAAAAAAAGGGCAAAAAGCAATAATTTCCTCTGCCTGTAGAATCCAAAGCTGATTTGAAAATGATAGAGGAAAGGCATCCACTTTCTCAGATTTTCTTTGGAAAAAACCAATCTCAAATGTCACAGAGATATCTAACACCCCAAAATCCCAGAATTCTTCCAAAACAGGGTACATGGCATTAGAATATGCTTCATGGAACAAGAAGCATTATTGTAGCTATAAGCAAAAATCAGTGTAGATTTTTTACAAGATCTTCAGCCTCTCTCCTGGTGAAAAAAAAGGCCTATTGATACTTGAATCAACATGTCTTGCAAATGCTGGAACAGTGTTTGTAGCTTCAGCATTAGACAGGATTACATCTACATCTATGAATGATAACAAGCAGAGAAACCTGAGGCTGAAAGTGTATTTACTTTTTGTGAATGGACAAGGAGGGAAAATAAATTATTTTAATCCCTTCTGACAGAAATAACCATAAAAGAGGACAATATAACAACTACAGAAACACGTACAGGTGCCTGAAACAGAGAAGCTCAGGTTCTCTGAGTCAGGGTTCAGCACCCAAATTCAGGGGAGCTCTGCAGCAGAGCAGAGGTCTGTTAACAAGCAGAAAATGGCCCATTGGAGACTAACTACAGCAATATCCCTCTGTGTGGGTCATTCAACACAACTAGAAGCGAAAGTGTGATGTATTTTTCTGGGTAATTGTTCCCAAAGAGAGCACTGGGGACGTACAAATTTGAAAGTCATGGACAGGAGGAAAATCGTGACTTCTCTCCTGATGAAATGATTAAATTTTTTCCCTTCTACTTTTTTATTTTATTTTTATTTATTTTAATTTTATTCTTAGGTTACCAGCATACAAGTATGTCATTTTTCTTGAAGTATATACGGACTCTTAATTTTGAAAGTGGATGATTTGGATTTTGTTGTTTTTTTCTGGCAGAATATCACAAAGCGATAAACTATTTTTCTTTTCTTTTTCCATTTCATTTTTTTTTAAATTTCTACACAGTTACAGTACAGGTACTTAAGTGGACCTATCTAGTCAAATGCTCAAAAATTTATTTTGAAAATAGCTTTATTTGATGGACATTGTCATTAAGTCCTCAGAAAATATAGAACCAATTTGATTGACATACAAAATAATGTTGTTTTGTTATTTCAACTGTTCTTAATGATGAAAAATATGAAAAGCAACATGAGTAATCTAAGCCTAAATTCAGGAACTAAAATGATCTTAGGACAAGATGTGATTGCTTCTGATCCCAGGTAACTTAGTTTGAAAGAATTATGTAATTTGTAGTTGTGGTTACTCCCTGTCACAATATGATAGTGTATGCTTAAAAAATGCCAGTTATCCTAAACTATTTTCGTCCACGCAACCACAGAAAAAAATCAGCTCTGCCTTATTTCATAGAGAAATTAGGTGGTAGAGGAGGGAGTCTTTTAGAACAACTTTTTCAATTTTCTTTCTTGCAAAACAATTTTGGTTATTTGTGAAACTCGAATACATCAAGGTGTTCATTGACAACTAACAGCTTTCTTGTGTCTGCTCAAAGAGTTGCAGTGCAGTTGCAGCGATGGGGTTGATGGAAGTTCAGTCAAATACATGTTTGAAAGCAGAGGAGAGCGTTCCAGACTTTAAATGTGAAAAACAGCAGAACATGTACATTTCAGTCCAGAGTATAAGAAATAGAATCGTTTCCCTCCTGTCCCCACTTGCTTGAAAATGTGCAGATGTAAATTACGCCAAAATGGGAGCAGAAAAAGGTTGTGTGGAGAGTAGAATTAATGAGCATGCAGAATATTTTTAGATAAATGGACACCCACCTTTTATGATTTTATTTTTAAACAAAGGAAAGAGGCATTTATTCGAAGTAGAGCTGGAGAGCACCTGGTGAGCAAATTATTAAAAGAAGGCTATAATGAAAACGTTCTTTTAAGTTGGCCAAGGCTTGCAAATCTTGAATGAAATGGATTGAAGTAAATGGAAACTTTTAAGTAAAGGGGAACAAATTATTCCACTATCAGCAACACCAGTAAAACAGTAAATCAGATGAAAATAGTTAAGAAGCCCAAATGTCTCAGTCATGATTGGTTGTCTGTGAGGTTTGGGATTACACTGGAAAAGGGAATAAAATGGGGATTTTATGTGAAAGGTTTTTGGAAAGGAGAGGATAGCAGACACCACCAAAAGGAAGCTCTTTTCCAAAGAAAATTCACATTTTCAGGCAAAACTGCTGTTCTTCATGGAAGTAATATCTCCATCCTTGCTAATGGAAACCTATAGTATGTATAGTCAATCCTTTTGTTGATTTATGGGAATACAGCTCCATCATAGCCCACCCCAATGCAGACATTGCACTTAGTGGCAATGTGGCCATTCTTTTCCTCCATAAAATCCTGAGGGATTTTTGAGTTTTCAGGCTTGCAGAAGAAGATTATCCTGTATATTATGTCTCCTAATCCTTTCTTAACCTTCCTTTTCTTTTCAGCAAATTAGAAAATCAAACGCATCTCTCTTTATTTTCCCCCATCTAATAAAACAAATGCCCCTTCAGAGATGTTTAACAGAAGTGTTCAGTGCTGGTCATTCCTCTGATCTTGTTTATAGCATTTAGTGCTATGAGGCAGTAGGTAAACTATGCAAAACCCGTCAGGGACACAGCCAAGAGAGCTGTGAGTGAAGGCGGGATAATTGAATCTTTTTAGTACCCAGCTTAGTCTGACTTCAAAACCAGACTACCCAGCTGCAGATTATTGAAAAAATTCAATCCATACTGCTGCTGGGCTAGAGAATGGAGTCAGATAAAATAAGGTGGGCTGCCTGACACAGTAAATCACACACAAGCAGGCTAACAGCTGTAGCTCAGCCACCTATGATTTTGAGAGTGAACACAGCCTGAATTTAGATTGCATCTTTCCTTCTGCTTGTGCTGGAAAACATCAAAGCCCATTTTAAAGGGCCCTAGAGTCATGTGACATGCAAAGTATCACTGAGTTGGGAAAGAAGCCTAGGCAGGCTAAGCACAGATATCAACATGCTTGATGACACATGACCAGTTAATAAATCCAGTTTTGCCCCTCACGTGTGTTCCAACAGAATCAATGGATAATACTACAAGCAAGAAAAAGTTGAACGTAAATGTTTGGTTTCTCTTTCACATGACTATTGTGGAAGACATGATGCCAGAAAAAGATAACTTTCTCATTTTTTTCTTTAACAGACTGCAAAAGAGAGTTTGGAACTCCTGTTCCTATTTTCCTTCTTTCACTTCCCACTGTGATTCCTGTTACCCTCTTAGAAACTTTTGTTTCCTGATTGTCCCAGAGATTCCAGAGTCTTCTCTTTTGATATCAGCTTTCCCAGAGACTGATGAAATGGTTTTCTGAAATCAAGTCTGCCTCATCCACTGCTTTTGGATCTATTTTTCCGTATCAAGATTCTCTTGCCTTTGAACCTTCTTATTGTATAAAAACTTTATTTTTTCATTCACCCCAATCCCTGTACATATTCCCAGTAGGCTGCTTCCCAGGCCCATGACTTTCATTCACATGTATTTATCTTTTTATGTTCTTCAGTTGTATTTCTTAATTTCTTTTGTTATTACTCTAACCATCAAATGAAGACATATTCTTCATATAAAAGTGGCATCTTCCTGCTCTCTATCTAAAGCATCTTGCAGACACATGTTTTTTTCTCACACCAGCAGTCGTGTAGTGTTGCTCACCTAGATTACATTAAAGGGTTGGAGAAAGGGAGTTTTCAGTAATGACTTAAATAGGGAAAATACTAATAGATTAATTTTAACAAAGGACAGAAAAGCCTGCTCATTGCAGAGTGACCAGTTCACATGTAGGCATTAATGATGACTAGTTGCAATCAGAAACACCTCTTTAGTGTTGAAATTCAAGTCTAGGTTCTGTTATAAGGGAGAATGTAGCTCTTCATAAGGACCACATTTTCCATTATATATTGTAAAAACCTGCTTTTGACATTTCCAGTTGCAAAGCTCAACCAGATAAATCATATCTTGTAACTAGTGTCACAGTAAAAAGAATCCAGTAGTGTATAATAATCTTCATACCTCCATGTGTTTTATGTGTTATGTGTCAATATGTCAAAATGCAATAAATCTTACAATAGCAATGCAGTAGTGGCTATAGTAGCAATGCAGTATTCATTTGGCTCTAAATGGATATATGTGCAAAAGGTTATTCTATTTTGATCATCCTACATACGGTTTTTGAATTCTGAATCTTAAGACATGATGAGTAAGTTTCAAAAGTATTAATTTTTGTTACTTTATTTTCTGACAGTCACATAATTATTTGGATGATAAATCAAAGATTTTTTTTAGTAGCCAATAGCTGTTGAAGGAAATTATTAACATTGGTAGTTGTTGCATTGTTGAAATGTGTTGAAATGAAAATTTACAAGAACTAGTACCAGAGCAAGTTATTATAGGGTGCAAGAAACATTGTCTAACTTAAAGTAAAATCTGCATTTTATCCCTGTTTCATTTCCTTAACTTCAAGTCAATTTCCTAGGCATTCACTTCTTCCATGATAGCAGCTCTGGGTAGGCTTCTGCCACAAGTGTGTCAGTTCTTGATGTGCCACTAATGTCCCACTTGCATGCCAGCAGTGGGAAACAAGTTCAAGGCAGTTCTGCAGCAATTTGTGACTGCACAAATATTTTGCATACCAATAAGCCCACCGAGGCATAAACCCCTGTGGTATGCGTCAATGTTTTGCTAGTGTGATTTCAAAGATCGGTATCTCATGTGGTTCATTCCATTTTGCAGTTCAATTTTTTTTACTATTATTTTTACAGCTGATGTCATAGTATCGAATAGATGGCGCAGCAAGGTCAGAACCCACAGCCCAGTAGTGCTTCCTTGAGAGACTTAATTTTCCTACAGCAAATTGTCTTCTCCTAGAACAGGGTTTTGCTGGAGGTAATAAATACAGAATAAATGTAGTAAATTTTGCACAATGTTTTTATCAGAAGGGACAGAAGCAATTCTATTTTCGCCTTCTCCATGTTGTACGCAGAGATTACTGAAGACCTGCCTGACCCTTAGAAAGATGACTTGAAGAAGGGCAATGATTATAGTTACATGAATATATAGTGTTATTGTCCTCTCATCTAGAAAGACCCAGTTTGGGGAGAAAGGCTTGTTAGAGGAGTAGAGCTAAGTAAATATGAATCAATTACAAAAATAAAATTATTTTGGAAAATATGTTTCTTTTTGAACAACTTTCCTTCTTCCCTGTCATGTTCTCTTTAGCCTTCATGTAAACCTTTTTTCTCTTTTTGTTCTTTTGTTTCTGTGTAGAAATTTTGTATTCAGAAATTCTAAAGCTTATTTGATAATTTTTTTTAAACATTATTCTTAAAAACTGTTGATGACTGGTCACATAATTCAAACATTTTTTGTATTATAAGTCTGAAATTTAAAATGGTTGTTTAATCTATTTGCAAACTACTTTGTTGTCATACTGATGCTGGAAGTGTTTTTCACACAAATCTATGTCTGGCATTGTTTCTTTACTTCTGATTTTCCATATGAGTTGATTTTAAATTGTTGATTTTAAACTATGAGGATGATTCACAGTAGGTGTTCCGGAACCACAAAGGAATATGACTTACATTTCATAATTTCATCTTCAAATAATTATTTCTCAGCACTTTGGGATTTTGGTTAATGTTCCTGACTCAGATAGCAGCATGTTTCTGTTGCTACTATGGTAGAGATTCATAAGAAGCAGAGCATACTTTACAGATTCACAGTGGTTGTTCAGATTTATCCTTAAGGATTATAAACTCTCTGGCATAGAAATTCTACAGTCATTAGATTAAAAAAAGATATAGCAAAGAACTGGTAGACATTACTCATAAAATGACTAATGCTGGAGATCCTGAGCAGTGTCAGTTACCATTATGATCAGAGATGCAAAAGTGCTTTGTTGACAGAAGCAAAAGGAAAATACTAAGTAGGGAAAGTGTGGCTTTTTAGTATCTCTTGGGATGAGGTCCATTGGGTTCCTAGCCAGTTATTAAAATAAATACCTTTGAAATTTGTGGCACTTCAAGAAAAAATGTTCCTTATCTCCAAAATGCAGAAGTAAATATGACATGCAGTCATGCTCTTACCTCTGTTTTTGATCAAAATTCTATATGAATTTCATATACATTTTATTTAGATGATCTATTAGTTGCTTATGGTGATTCACTACAGAAATGGGTAATTATAGGGTATAAAGAATTTTTTTGTTGAGTGTGGTAGTGTTTGGTTTTAAGCTACATTTATAATTTTAGGCTTTTAACAGACTAAAATAAGAGAGAATACAATAGAAGATAAACATACAAAATACTTTCTAAAATTAATTTTATTATATAGAGTCATTAAAGGGTAATAGTTACCAAATCCTGGCCTTGGAAATAAGCTCACGGATTACATCTTAATAGTACGGTAGGAGAATTGTGTGCAATTCTGTTCCATAACCAGAAATGTAATTTAAAAGGGATTAAGACTGGTGTGATATCCACTGAAAGCAAGGAAGGCAAGGAAAAGCAGGCCAAAGGAAAGTTCTTAACTGTTAACTTAAAACCCACACAGCAAGTTTCCACTAATACAGTGTGCTTCAGCATATTCACATATTCACCATCAGGCAATAAAACATACTCTATGTAGTATATAAATCTTTAGTAAGGTCTGCCTTCCACTCACAAGGCGTTACTAAAAACCTGATCTCAACTTCCATTAAAGAAGCATTTCTACACCTGAGTATAATTAAGACTGGAATATAAAATTCCTTTTTCTCTTAAAAGCATTTTTAAGGAATAAATCTGACTGTTTTGAGGAACGTACATTTCAATATTTAAACTTGTCTTTTACAATCTATCATTGTAGACAAGAATAAAAATATTTAAAATTAAATTGAAAACATGGCTTTCCACCTATTTTTTCTTCAGAGGATGAATAGTTTAAGTGTGGAGTATACTTCAAAAGATTCATTCATCCTAGTTCAAGACAGGGTTATCAAGACTTAAACCATTTACAACAAACCCGTACACTTTGTAATTGCCATTAAAAAAATCTGTTCTTGTGTTTCTTATAGAAATATCTTTTTAATATTTGACCTTGGTTTGCTTCAACCCAGGAGGTTTATTATTTTTTTGTCATATTCCTATTGAACTCACAGCTAGTGAGAATGAGACTATGAGGTAAGAAGTTACATAAGAAATGATAAACTAACAATAATTAAACGAGGAGAATTAGTTTAGGCTGCATCTGATGCTATAAACCTGGGGATTGTTGTGTGAAAAATACGCCCTCTAAGATATCTAAATGTCAAATATGAAAATCAACTCCCATTGAGGTAGAATGTCATAGAGTTTTTTTTGACTCCAGAAGAGATTTGAGATGTACCCTCTAGTTTGCTGCTAGGAGGAAAGAAAACATGAAGAATCTCATTGTTTATAGTGATGAAATTGATACATATTTTTAAAAAATCGACAACCAAGTTACTTAGCTTTTCCAGACCTACACAGTACTGTGAAATTCTGGTTTTCAGCACTCTGATATACACCTAAGTTCAGGACACCTTGGAAATTTTAAGAGTTAAAAAAATTAATCTGAGTAAGGATGTTTAGTGCATTCTTTTGACTTTCTCTTCGACTGTTATTGCATACGTGTTAACCATCTCTATTACCCAAAATGGCTTTAGTTTTTTCTTAACATTTTAAGTGACTAACATACTTTCATAATAGGCCACAGGCTTGAAATAGCATACTTGATTTCAAGTTTTTAGGGATAAACAGAAAAAGTGATTATAAATTATAAAGCCACCATATGACACCATGTTTATCTGCAACAGCAAAATGATATTTTATGCAAGTATGTCATTGTGGTTTGGCTTGAGACCTAGTTAAGCAATTGGTAAATGTGTCTCTTGGAACTAGTTCCTGGCCTTGAATGCAGAATACTTGTTTCACAAAATTAAGATTTCCTGCTGGGAAATTTGGTAGTTTCAAATGTGCTTTGCCACCTTAATGGCTATCGACTTACACTCAGAGGAGAAGCAAAAGCATCCATTACACAATGTACTGTGTATAATACAGGGCAAGAGGTAAGCTTTGGAAGGCCATGTACAGCTCTGAAATTAGTGAATTTAAGCAATTCAGAAGGCCAAAATTAGATGAACAGGAGATAAACAGTATTGGTGAATGCTTTACTCTTTAGGAAGTAAATTGTTAGCTTTAGTAAAATTGATAGCAAAGATTGTTATAATTTTAACTTTTACTCCTGGGTACTGCCATCAGATTTAACTGTACTGTAGTGTGAATTCCAGAATAGGACCCAAAGGTTTGATACCACCTCTTGTGTTACCTTTTTCTCTATGACTTCCAGTAAATCACTTATCTATCCAAAGGTATGAGAAATGTCTTCTTATCCACTCCATGACGTTTGAGGCAACTTACTCATTAAAATTTACTAGCATGGGAAAAGAAAAAAATGTAATATAAATGGTGGTTTATAAATGCCTTCAAAAATGCAGCTCTTTGAAGGAGATATTCTAAGATTCTCAATTTTTAGCAACTTTATACTTAAACATTTTATAGAATGATATGTCAGAGGCTGTAAAAATTGCTTCAGAAAGATTGGTTTGTTATCAGTAAATATTTATTATAACTGTTGTACCATATGTTGTATAGCTGTCAAACATTCATATAGTGGGAAGGGCATGGATTTCTGCTACACAAAATGTGTGCCTGTCCAACCACATTTAAGAATGTTCTCCTAGTTTGGATTTGTTACAATCAGTTTTCCTGTCCCTGTGTTATATTGGTTGTATCAATACGAAAACTTCTCTTCCCCACCATAATTGCTGATGGTATGAAATATAGCTTCCTAAAAAGTGTACAATGGAGTATTTTGTTTCAGCGTCTGTTCTATGTCAGTGCAGAATTTCAAGGGTACAAGACTGTGTAATCTTTCCTTGCAGAAGACATCAGTCGTGAAAAAGTGAGACAGAGTTAAAGAGTTAGCCCTTCTTGGCTCTCCTCGCATCTAACTCAGGCATGCATGACCCATTGCCATCATTGTTGTACTTGTGCCAGCTGGTTCTGATTATTAAGAAAAGCAGCTTTGCGTGCTGAACATATAACAATAAACTATTGTCATATGAATGGAGCACTTTTGCTTCTAAGGGGTATAAAATATCCACATAATAAAAAAAAGGTGGCTCCAACTTCACATGTCACAGAGAACAAATAATAGCTCATCAAGCGTACTACAAATGGAACTTGGATATGGAAGGTACCCTTACAAGGACCAGTGTGATTTTCTTCCCCATTTTTGAAGTGGGACATGGGAGGAGTAAAAGTTTTACAGTTCTCACTCTTCTCAAATGAGAATTCCAAGAACAGATACTTTTGAACAGTTAAGGGGAAATTTTTGCCACACTGTATGTTCTTACCCTGTCCTGATGTCAGATATGATGAGTTATATTTCCCATCACCTCCTCACTGATATTAAACCAGACACCATGAAAATCCTGGATTCCTAGCAAATAATAAACTCTTTTAATATTTCCACTGGGGAATAATAAAATCAAGTATGTGTAAAAACATACCCTTTAGCATATGAAAGCATAGAAGCATGTGAACTTATACAATAACCAGTAGATACCTCATTTTGAGTACATTCACATATTGACACAACAACGTATGCCAAATAAAACTCTCATGAAACCTGGAACTCAATAAGACAGTGTAATAAAATCTAGGATACAACTTCCTGAAGTGGGGTCAAAATCATCATGTTCTACTAGGAATTGCTCTGGTAGGGTAAAATCCCTAGAAAAGATAACTAGATACCTAAGGAAATGGTTGAAGTAAAAAGAAACTTCATTTGGCATATGGCACTTGGCATTTGGCACGTGCAAGACATAGGTAGGAGTGTAAGTTTTCTAAACCCGAAAAGAAGGGGAAAATATACAAAGATTTTGCAGTGTACTGAAAAAACATTAACAATCCATTTTGCAAAGTGCATATTCAGTTTCTCATATTTCTGTAGTATTTTTGGCTGCACAGATTTTTTGGCTGTTTTTATAGAATTCATAACTGAAACAAAGGTTTATTAAATGTCTCAGGAAAAAAAATCTAATTATTGTTAATGTGGTATTGATAATTTATGTCAACATTACTGTAAAAACTGCAAAGTGATCCAGTATTTGCTCATAATTCTGACACCAATTGTTTCCACATAGTGAATTAATCCTATAGATTTATAGCCAAGATGAACACAACATAAGCCAGAGAAAGAAGTGAATGAAGGAAACTTAAAGCTCATTTGTGTATTTCCATGATTGCATGATGTTCCCCTGGCTGACCATTTCACCTAGAATTAGGGGGTCTCTATGACCAGAGACACATCAGACTGATAGCTCTTCTCTACCCTTTATCTGAACCTCCCAGGCAAGAGCCCCAGAGCCCAGGAATTGAAATCCCTTAACCTATGCTTCACTTCCCACCTAAAGATCCTGTCAATTATTTTGAGCTTATCAGATTTCTGTGGCCAGAAGGAACCATCATAATGACCTTGCTGGCTCTGGAGGCTATGTAGTTTCATTCACTGATTCCTGTAACAACCCAAGGGTTTTATGTTTGAACTAGAGCATTTCAAAGACGATAGTGTTGATTGAGACTCAAAATGATATGAACTCATAGACAGAATAGGAATCAAAGACTGAAAGATACACAGCTATAATAGATCCTTGGGAACCTGTTCCAGAAGATGGCTTCATGCATATCCTCTCTACGTCCTTTAAGACAGAAGAACAATATCTGACTCTTTTCCCACTGCAATTTGAATGTCCATGTAACAGTGTGCTACCAGTAACAGCACTTAGGCCCAGTTCATCCACAGATTATTAACTTCCAGGATATTTTGCTCAGACTATCAGGTAGATGTTGCTCAGGCAGGAAGCACACTCCTCAAACTTATCAGGTAGATAATTTTAAAGCAAAACTGTCATTAAGTGCCTCGTGTCACAGGGGTAACAAGCAAGAAGGAGCCATAAAGATGCTTGCAGACAGTTTTGCAAGGTTCAGCAGATCACTCTTGTCTTCTCAGCCATCCAGGTTTGAGTCCAGTCCCAGGCAGCATCTGCTTAAGAAGTTTGGTGTCACACTGGATAATTCCTGTCGGAATTAAAGAGCTTGTGAGTAGAAGCAGCTCACTGTACAGCAGCCTTGCCATGGGTGTGCCCTAATCACACTCTAGCA
>VYXC01003763.1:84956-102019 GCA_013397175.1 Platysteira castanea | reverse complement strand
AGGGAAGGGAAGGGAAGGGAAGGGAAGGGAAGGGAAGGGAAACTAAGACTGATGCTGGAGCAATCATGGTCGCAGCACACAGATTATCTCGCTATCATCTGCAGGAAGAATAGGGAGCTGTTAGGCTTGGCACTTGGGAGGAGATCTATTTCACTGCCAAATACCTCCTGGATATGTTTTTCTAGTTTAGGACATAAGCCCTTCACTCATTGCTCTCCTATATCAATGACATTAGTACTAAAATTATTCCCTTCTTACATCATTGCTAGAAGGAAATTTTGAGGAGTGGGAGATCTTTCTCAGACACGTTGTTTCCTCTTTGAGAAATGTGACAAATGTGGTATTTCTCTTTACCTTACCAAAGACAGGTCATATGTCAAACATATTCTATAAGTCAAAGGAGAGAAGAGAAAGAGAAAGAGAAGAGAAAAAGAAAAAGAAAAAAGAAGGAAAAGCAATGCAAAAATCAATGTTTACCCTTGTAAAATTTAGGAAAACCTCTACCACTAGAGATACAGGTCATTCCTAAGGCAAAACTTCCTCAGAGAAATAGGTGTTTTGCTTTTCTTTTCCGTTCTTTTCCTTTTTCTTTTTTTTTTTCTTAATAGAATGTAAACTATAAATTGCTTATTTAGTATAAAAGTGAATAATTACAGCATTTAGCCTTTGACTTTTTAGCTTAAATTGCCAGTTGTAGCCCAGATTTTATTTTTTTTCTGAAAGAAAAAGACACAACCTCATAGGGAAAAATGTATTATGAGAAAGGGCAGCAAGTGTTCACATTCCATTTGCATGCGCATCACATGAACTGTGTATATAACACTCCTGATGCTGCCAATGAGAATTTTAAAGAGGATTTGCAGGATACTGAGTGTCTGGCCTCACCTTCAGAACTCACAACCACAGTGAAGTCAGTAAGAATCATGCCATGGGATTTAATTCTGTCTCAGTTTCTTTTGATAAAGCCACTGGAGCTGCTTCTTATGGAAAAAAACCCTATAAACTATATGCAGAAACTTTAAGATGGCTGTTGTTAGGTTTGTGGCAGAAAGATATGGAAAAATTATATCTGTCTCTGTGCTAGGAGGTGTAGCTGCTAGGTTATTTGGGTTCCTGTTCAAAGGTCTTAGGCTCCTCAGCTGTTTTGTCATGATCAAGAAACAGCAGAAATGTTTGCTCTTAAGTGAACATGCAGTTGCTACTCTAAGTAATAGATCAGGGCACTGGGCCAAGATGTGAGAGACCTAATTTCTCATTTCATCTGCAGAGTCTCACACAACTCAAGACTGCCTTGCCCATGGGACTGCAACCTGTGCAGCTGCCTTCAACCGTGCCATAAAAAGAGCAGGCATCTGCAGAAGGGCAAATAAAGAAGGAAACCTTGAGGCTAAACCACTAATTGCAGAGTATGAACTCCCACTTCCAAAATTACTTGCTTTTTAATGAATGTTTATGCAGAAGAATTGCTTCCAAGGAGTAGGAGCTGCAACCTCAGATGCTCCCCTAGCTCTGTTTGAAAGCAATAAGGGAGACCTTTTCCAAATTCCCCTATCCCCATCAGCGTTTCATTCCAAGCTCTGCACTGGCCACCCTTCAACCAGCAGCAGAACGCCTTTTCTCCCAGCCCACACAAACTCAGCATCTTCACAGCATATGCTTGAGGACAGGCATGTGGAAATCCCCAGGAGAATCTGCCTGACATTCCACAGAGCAGTTCAATGCCATTAGAATGTATGTCTCAGTGTACTTACTGTATCATAACTTGCAGAAGAATAAAGCATCGAAAAGCCTCTTTTCTGAGTGAGATGTCTTTTTAAAAGTCAACTAGACATTTCTAGAAATCTTGTCTTAATGAGAAAAACTAGATTCTTAAGGTTTTTTAGTCAGTTCAGTGAAATAATTTCATTGCCTTAAATTTCAATGTCTCTAGAAGATGCTGGCTTAAAAATTTTCAACATACAGTTAGACATAAGAAGCAGGAGCAGATTTCCTCCAAATACATTCAAATAACGCATAATGTCTGACATGCTAGGAAAGTGGAATTTACCTATATTTTTTATCCTTTTTTCCCCCTTTTCTTTTCTTTCCTTTTTTCTTTTCTTTTCTTTTCTTTTCTTTTCTTTTCTTTTCTTTTCTTTTCTTTTCTTTTCTTTTCTTTTCTTTTCTTTTCTTTTCTTTTCTTTTCTTTTCTTTTCTTTTCTTTTCGGCTTTTTCAAAGGATCATGTGTTACACTATCAATATTATTAAAACATCTTTATCAGATAAGCTAAAAATTTCATTACAAAGTATAGAACCCTCAAACAGCCAGAGACTTTGTAGATGACATATGCAGGCTTTTTAAAAAGAAATTTTTCTTCATGTAAAAATTTTTTGTAATTTTCATGGTTTAAATAGTTACTCAAAACAAACAATAAAAAAGCAACATAATAGGGCGGCTGGACATCCTATATTCCCCATGAAAATTGTTTCCTTTTATTGCCTACTGTTTGTATAATGTAATGCAACTGTGACACAGGATATCTATCATCAAGACAAAATAAAGACTCAGAGACAAAGTTGCCTTGTATTCTCTCAAGTTTATCTCCAGGAAGTGATTTTGAAACCCTAGAGATTCAACTAAGCAGAAAGACACAACTAACACAGCTAATTCAGCTCAACAGAAACACAAATGTGGTTTTAGCAATATCTCATTGATGTTCAGAGGGACTATAAGACTTGGTTTGAGCCAAAGGCCACTGAAATCATGTAAAGACTTTCATCAGTTTTTTCAGAGCAGGCTTGTAAGGGACAAAGCAAGGGGACAACAAGGATGATGCCAAAAAATAGATAAGATACAGGAGGCACACCTGGAGCTTTTGCTCTTTCTAATAACACAAGAAAAAAATAAGTTTAGGTTAAATTGAGAGACATCTTAAAGTCATTTTAAAAGATGTTCTCATTAATTTAGAGAACTGATTAGTTAAGGTTCATTGAAGCCAAGATATACTATTCAAAAGGAAAAGAAAAACTAATTTTTTTTAAAGAAATAGTTTCATGAAGTAAACCCCTGAGGAGATGGCAATATCTAATTTCTGCTTCTTTAACTCTTCTTTTGCTCTAGTGGTGGTTTATTTTCAAAGGGAACGAAAACAGAGACTAAAAATTTGGGAGTGATAAAGAATCAAGAAAATGGAGAATAAAATGGAATCTGTACCAGAATATCACCTAAGACAGGGTTGAGGTGAGACTCAAATGCAGCACTTTTACAGCAATAAAGTTCATTTAAATATAACAAACAAACAAACATGTGCAAAAATGGAAGACCTAACTTTAAAAAGCTGACTGTTCTGAGTGTAAGACATTGGAGAGTTAAAGCCAGAAATGTCTTTAAGAAAACAAAAATTAAAACTAAAAATGTCTTACAGAAAACAAGGTAAATATGTATTTCCCCAGGGGGGACACAGACAAAGGAGGTACTGAGAATAAAGACAACATCAGATATTTACATCAGTAACTAAACAGGTGAGTGAAAGTATTAAGTAACAGCATTTCATGTGGTTTAGTCATTCCACGTGCCTTCACTGAAGCTTGAAAGATGTAAGTGCAGTATGGCCATACTTATACATAGTTGTGTATTTACTTCTGAACCCTTATGTTGTGCTTATGTCTAATTTCTCTTTGCATAAAGCAGATGATGGATAATGAATCCATAGTTATAGGAGTTAATTTGAGAATATACAGATTCACAAAGATTTCCCACAAATGTAGAGGAAGAAAAAAGGAAAAATAAAGAGGAACCTAAACTGTAAGTTTTCATACAGAATTGAACACATTTAAAGGGTTTGTTGAACAAGGCTTCTTCCCTTGTATTTTACACTGATGGGTTTTTTAAAGTGACACATCTGACTGTGTATCTTTCAAGTTCTGCAGACACAGCTTATTTTCTCAAACTCTCTTTCCCCAGACAAAAATCTGCTTTGAAAAAAACCTTTTAGGCCTTTTCAAAATCCCCAAGAGTTTGCCTGTAAGAATGTAATTCAGAAAATCTCAGGCCTGACTACCTGATTTTAAAAAAAAGGGGGCAAACAAAAAACAAAACCAAAAGACCCACTACAGTTGTTATTTATTGCAAAAATGCTTAGGTACAGACATTCTTCATAGGTTCAAGAGAGTACACATTTATTGGAACCTGGGTTTTAACCCATCTGTAAAATGTGGATTCTAGAGTGATTTAGCCTGTGGATGTCTTGGTTTTGACACCATATCTCTATTTCTCAGCAAGCATACCAAGAGAAGTGTTATCCCATATGTTTCATACTGCTTTGACTGAAGAAATCTGGTGTTAGTGTTTGAAGCTTGTGTAAAAGCTCAAAATTACAGAGCAAGTACACATAGAACACTCTGAAAAAATGATTCAGGAATAATTTCACTATTACAGATGACAATTAAGTGAAAACAAAACTGTCTTGCAAGAGCTGAACAACTGTATTATAAACTTTTGGACATAACTGGCAAGATTATGCCAATTTAGGTTTTCCACCCTGAGTGGAAAAACAAGCAAAAAACCTATAGAAGTTATTTCTGAAGGTAATTTCAAAAACTGACACTCCATTTTTTTATTATCAAGTGTGAGCATATTGTTTTCTGAATGTAGTCTTTTTTAACTGTAGATATTACCATAAATATTGTATGGAAATTAGTACTGATATTTTTCCAAAGCTAAAATGTACCAACAGGTAAGAAAATCCAAATACAAATCATAAGATATATGTGCATTTCTTTTATCAAATGCATATTATTCTATAACTGCTCCGCAAAGTTTTTAATTTTATTTGTCTTTTCTTCTTGAGAGCAGTGCAGCATAAGCTAGTTTACTGATTGCTAGACTGGAAATATTTTAGAGAAAAATAAATATCTTGGAGTTTATTATGAATTTCCATAACTTATCATAGAAATATTGTGTCTTGTATCCAAAGTAAAAGGCACAAAATGCTAAAAACAAGTACAGATTTCTCAGCATAAAGTCATAGGAAGAGTGAGAAGTGGGCCAAAAAAATGTTTCATGGAACAAAATGATTGTATGTAATTTTCAATAATAACTATAACTATAAAAATGTTCTAATTAATAAGGAAATGAAACAGGAAGAACTCCTGGCAAAGCCTCACTCATGCATTTTTTGACATGAAAAGGCATGGTTCAATTTTAAAAATTCTTGTTATGTAAATAGGAACCTTGTCTTTCACATACTGATTTGGGAGCTCCTTTTCTTTTTACAGCTATGTATATTTTTTGCTTTGTTGGATTGTGTCCTTGAAAGTAACTCTTTCAAAAGTATAAATTGATAAATTTTGGCATAGTTATTTTTCCTGGCAGGATTCTCCAATAATGAAACAAAAACAAAGAAGTTTCTCTGCACGCATATGATGGTATGTCCTGATAACAATACTGGCAAATGTGCATCAAAGGAAAGAACATGTCATCCTGGATCTGTTCTGATACACCAAATGATTTCTAGAAGCCAGTTTTAAGTCTCTGTTATTTTTGCTGTTAAGTAGAGGTGCCATTGAAGAAGAAATGTCAAGTCCCTTGGGCGGAAAGCAGAAAAGCTATACAATGCCTGTCCTGTTTTTGAACTCTGGTAAAGACCAATTAGGCCTTCAAGCAATACCTTGTATGTTTCCCCAGATGTAAAGGGCTTTATCGTATCTGAAGTTTTCTTGCTTTTTCTCTTTCCTTTCTTTCTTGTTGCCTGCTAAAATAATTAGATCTTGGGAGACAGAGTAGGAAGTCCATACTTTCCTTTGACAGTCTTGATTCCCTTGCATTTTCATATAGTGGAAACACACTATAGTCCTACCTCAAAAAATTATATTGGAATATTTATAATTTCTAAAGATAATGTAACACATCAAATACCTGGTTGAACCAGGGTCAGTCCAGACTGGAGGATGAACAGATGGAGAGCAGCCCTGCAAGAAGGACTTGGGGGTGCTGCTGGGTGAAAGACTGGACATGACCCAGCCATGTGCACTCACAGCCCAGAAAAACAAGCATATCCTAGGCTGCATCCAAAGCAGTGTGGGCAGCAGGGTGAGGGAGGGGATTCTGCCCCTCTGCTCTGCGCTGGTGAGACCCCACCTGCAGTGCTGCATCCAGCTCTGGATGGTTTATTATATTAAGGTAATATAATAAGGTATTATAATAAGGTATTATCCGTCCTCAGCACAGGAAGGACATAAATGTGGTGGAGGGAGTCCCAAGGAGGTCACCAAGACGAATAGAGGGGTGGAGGATGAGGAAAGGCTAAGAGAATTGTGATCGGCCTGAAAAAAGAGAGAGAGAGAGGGAGAGAGAGAGAGGAGGCTTCAGGCTGATCTAATTGCAGCCTTCCAGTACCTGATGAGACCCTACAAGAATGATGGAGAGAGACTATTTTCAAGGGTATGTAGTGACAGGACAAGGGGGAATGGCTCTAAGCTTAAAAAGTAGGTTTAGATCAGATATTGGGAAGAAATTTTTTTACTGTGAGGGTGGTGAACCACTAAACAGGCTGCCAAGGGAAGCTGTGGATGCCTCATCTCTGGGAATGCTCAAGCCCAGGTTGGATGAGGCTCTGAGCCGCCGGGTCTAGTGGTTCTGCAAGCTGGGTATGAACATCACCTGCAGGTTTCATCTAGTCTTTGGTAGAACAAAGGTTTTAAGAAGAGCCTGACTACATCAAGAGATGGTGTTACATTTGATCTGACACTATTTCTTAGAATTTGAGTCGTGCCTTAGAATTCTAGAAAGAACATCGTGTGCCAACTTGGGTTAACTTAACTTTCACTGAGGAAGAGAGCTGAACTCCCCACAGCAACCTTTTAAAGAACATATGAAAGTGATATTTTGGTGCACATAAACCTTAAAGTGAAGTAACATAAATTCAGCAGTGCTCTTCAGAATGTAGAAACATCATTATCTGTGGTCTCCATTAGAAAAAACACTTTCCCTAATAGAAAATAAGTAGTTTAAAGTGGAGGAACTTATACACTGTCCATGGATTCAGGCTGTGATCACTAAAGGCTATTTTTGATATAATATGTCCTTAAGAGGTTCAATTATCTTTCCTTTGTTGAGTGAAGATTTGCTTTGAGAAATGTTTTAAAGCTACATTTTTCACAGATATTGATTAGTATTATTAAGAAGTTAAGCCAGATGATGTTTGCCAAAGTTTTATTTAGACTTCACATTTCCATTCCACAGAAACAAATATGTTACAGAAAAGAATGTAAAAATGTAGGTTAACAAAATCTGAGAATTTAAATAAATATCTAAAAGAATCAGATTTATTATACTGCTGACCTCAAATAATCAGTCAGTTTGAGCAAGATCATACGGCCTAAACAGTACGTCCTAAATGTCTGCCAAGTCTCAGGCAAAATAAATGTTGTGGATAAGTACAGAAATGTTTTTTCTGAGACCTTGAAAAAGTACCTCTTAGGTGATATTTGCTCCTTTCTCTGAAAGATACCAGAACGTACTATAGGTAATTATGCATACAAGATCTATTTTCCCTAAAATGACTATATTTTGACAACAAAATAAGACGACAGGCCAAGGTTTAAGTTAGGCAAAATAGTCAAAGGATAGGAACATGATAAGCAGGTGACGGTACTTTTTCAGATGACCCCTCAGACCTTCATCTGTGCTGTGTCTCTCTCTTGTCCCTAAAGGCTTGTCAATTAGAATTAAATTTAAAAAAAAAAGGGGGGGGGCGACAACAATGTCAAATTTTTAACTGTAGGTAAACTGAAAAATCAAAAAATTCAAAACTTCCAGCGGACTATTAGTTACTCATTATTAAGCAATTGCTTCACTGCAAAAAAAAGTTAGAAAGAGCTTTCTCTTTTAGAATCTGGTGTCAGACCAGCTAGGGATTTAAAAGTCATTAAGGGAAACAAAAATACTTATGTGAGCTAGTGTTTTGCAAAAGGTCGTCACTTAATGAACATGAGTTTTTTTCTAAATTAATTTTGTGCTTTTGGTCACCTCACTGGAAAACCTTAACTGAAAATGTGTTTTAAATAAGGACCATTGGTTTTCAAATGAACAGTGAAAGTACAGTTTCATTCCTTGCATTCTGGTATAAGGTCTAATTAATTGATACCTGTCATAAGTTTAAAATCTATTCTTTATTGAAAATTCTTTCTAATTAGACACTATTGTGAATTTCAGAAAAAAAAAGATTTCTTTTAACATTTTATAATTAAAGTAGTGATGTCCAATGTAATGTTTAGAAATAAGATGTCCTTTCAGCTTATAAAACAAGGTCTTCTGTCTTGCTTACAACTCTAGGGTGAAATAAATCCTAAGCAATGCATTCTATGGTTATCAGCAGCTCACATATTGCACGTTCTTAAAAGAACCCCATGAAGGGCTGAAGTTTTATTCACTACAGAGGTATTTTTTCCCAATTTTGTGTCTGCAAATGTTCACCCTGCATTACATTATTGTCACATTTGCAGTGCAGTTCTACATTGTTGCCCTGATCCATTTCACCTTGAATGGACACTAATGAAAATTAAACCACAGAAGAACATAAAAAGTTCTAATGTGAATGAAAAATTTCAATATGATGTAATAACTACAGATGCTAGAAAAGATTCTACTATGTATTATTTCTCTTACTCTTTAAACAGTTTTGTTTTCAAACAGCTTCTTCATAATAAATTAATCAATGGTTTTGCTATATATTTCATTTTTTTCCAAGCACCCTTATTTTTGTAAATAGACAATGGACTTTAGAATAAAGTATTTTTGCACTTTACACATAAGTGTTCTACACAGGTGGAGTGTAAAATTCAGAAAACTGGATTTTGATTTAAACACATAAATTTTTCATCCGGATGTAAAATCCTTATTGTGAATACCTTAAGGGTGTGTACAATTCATATTTTCATTTACATGGGTCATAAATAGCAGGCAGAAATTTTTATGAAAACATGTTCTGAGTCGATCACTGTGTCTGAACAGAACAATCCTTGAAATTGTTTTTTTGTGCATTGCAGGAACATGACTCCTGCAATCTCCAAAGAAATGTAAGCAAAGGGAAGATAATAATCCATCAGAAAACCCCAGCTGCCAGGGGTAAAATTGGTGAGCTCGTGCCCTTGTGAATGAACACATTTTGAAAGTGACCTTTTCTAAGAGAACACATTAAACATAGCTTTGTACTTTTTTGCCTTCCTGTCAATTAAATGGTGACAATCTCACTGTGATCTTGTTTGGTACAGTGACAAAGAATGCCTTCTAAAATTCCCTAGGCTTCCTCTGGAAAAATAACCTCACAAGTTCTGACAGGAATTGCATGTGCTCAATCATTTAAATTGTGTAAACTCCTTCTCACACCAGAGCACGTGCATAACTTAATCCATGTTAAAAATATGGGAACAGAGATTATGAGTTACTGTAGTCTCCAGTTATATGCTCTTAAATTCCAATTCTAACAGTGCAAGGGGGTTTTTCTTTGTTTGGTTGTTTTTTTTTTTTCTTTTGGAGGTCTCTTGAACAATTACAAAAATTTACCTTATAAGTTGCTAGTGTTACAGCATTAAAGCCTCGGCTTATAAGGTAGCCCTTACTGATTTCTTATGCTGAACAAAGATGAGAGGCCACAATCTACTCAGTCTTTGATTCCCAGTTGTGTCTTTAAACATCTCACTGCAAGTTGAATAGCTGCTTCCGTAGTGCCATTGGTAGAGAGTGGGGATTTGCAACTAAAATACAGCATCTGATGCACAGCTGTACAACAGAGAATGGAAGGCAAGGAGGCAGGTTGTGACTCTTTAAAGCAATTCATTATCACTTACAGGTCTTGCAGAGATACTAAAATAAATGAAACTATTTTCCAACAAATACAGTGCAGGTAAATGTGTTTAAAGTAAAAGTAGTAGACCAGGCTATGTATTATAGTTTTAAAACTCAACAATCTCCAAATGCATTCATTTGAGTAAACAGCTTTATACACAGCCAGACTCATAAGTAAATACTTAGACACTTCAGCTTTAGGGTTTTAAATAAACATTTTTAAGGTAATGCATTTTTCATTACTATTTGCTAGGGGAAAAAATGAAAAGGGAGAACATTTGAAAAGACAAGGAATTGTGGGCTAAGCAAGATTAAACTCTGAATTCAGGTTCAATACAGTAGAAACAATATAATCCACAGACAAATATGCCTAAGCACAAGGAAAAAAAGCAGTATATTTTAAAAACAAATTAATAAGATTTAAAGAAAATGATATGTTAAAATTCTTACCAATTTCATGTTTGTCTGGAATGTAATAATCTGAAGAGAAAACTTTGTGAATCAAAAGATTTTTAGATATTCCAGTTCTTATGTGTACTATATTGTGTTCAAGATCCCAAGGAATAAAAAGAAATGCTGAAATGAAAAGTTTAAACATGTTATGTGCAGAAAGGTTTAAAGAGTTCTATATAATATTTCAAAGACTAAAGCCAACAGTCCTTTTAACCCACTTTGCATTATGTCATTTTTTACTGTAATTAATCATATATGCATTTTTTTAGGTGAAACAGTAAAAAAACTGCAAACATCAATACAAATAAATAGTTAGGGATGTCACTTGAAGTATACTGGGAAGATTCAATTAACTGATGAAGCCTAAGACACACAAGCAGCTGAAGATGCTGGTAGTGCTGAGGATGGGAACCCTACTGTTGCTTATGAGAAGCAACAGAACATGTAGATATCTTGCTCCAATCATTCAGGATATAACAAACTTCTCTGACCTCTCTTCTCATCTACACACTGGCTTTCCATGGAACATGAAATCACAGTCTTTATTTCTATGTCCTCCAAAGCAGCTTAAAATACATTTTTAAAGATTTGGAAGTGAAAGCCACAATAGGTGTTTTGATTTCTGTGGAAAACTGAACTCTCTGTGGTGTGTATCACAGCCATCTGTGGTAGACAACATCTGTTCCACGTTTAACTGAGTGCAAAATAAATATTCCATTCCCCATCCTCCCCTCTGTTCCTACCACTCTCACATCCAGCCAACACACACAAGCAGACACACAGACACACACACAGAGCATCTCCTGCTCCTGCATTAAGGGGAAAGCACGTTGGTCCAGGATTATTAAAACATAAATTTCAACAACATGCATACTTACATGTAACAACATGCACACTTATATGTAACTAATTTGTTGTTACAGGCTCTTTAGAAAGAACAGGCAGGGCGGTGGCATTGTATATAATGGAAATAGTAGAATATATGGAGCTCACAGCTGGCAATGGCACAGCTGAAAGCCTCTGAGTAAGAAATAAGGGACAAACAAATAATACAGATATCACACTGGGAGTCTTCTATAAACGTCTCAGTCAGGACGGTGACACTGACAAGTTATTCTTTGAGGAACTAAGGGACACTTCCAAGTCAGCTGCCCTTGTCCTTATAGAGGACTTCAACTTGCCAGAAATTAGCTGGGAGCATCACATAGCTAGTACAAACCAGGCCAGAAGATTCCTAAAACAGCTGGATGACAACTTTATGGAACAGGTCCTAAAGAAGCTGACTCAGAAAGATGCCCTTCTTCATCTACTGCTAGTCAAGAGAGTGAATCTCATGAGCAGAGTGGAGATTGGCAGCTGTCTTTGCCACAGTGACCACAAAGTGGTAGAGATTAAAATTTCTGTTGGCAGGAGGAAAAGTGCCAGCAAAACTTCAACTTCATGGACTTGGACATGAGGAGAACTGACTTCAGGCTGCTCAGGGAATTAATGAGTAATGTCCCCTGGTGAAATGTTTCTGCAGGTGCTGGGATCCATCGGTTCTGGTCACTTTTTAAACATTACCTCCTGAGAGCACAGGAGCAGGAAATTCCCAAATGTTGGAAATCCAGCAGATGAGGCAGAAGGAAGGCTTGGCTGAACAGGGATTTCTCTTGGGAATAAGGCAAAAAATGAAGGTGTATGCCCAGTGGAAGCAAGGTGAGGTGATATGCGAAGAATACAGAGATATTGCTTGCCACCGTAGGGGAAAAATTCATGCTGCTTAAGTTCAGTTGGAGATGAAGCTGGCCAAAGGTAGTGTAAAAATAACACCAGCCTGTTACAGGATAAGGATGGTCACCTCACAAACAGGGAGAGACAAGGCAGAGATGTTTAACTCATTTTTTATCTCTGTCTTCAACACTGATGATGGACCAAGGGGGTCTCAGTGCCCTGAGCTGGAGGACCATGACTATGACAATGGCAAACTCCCAGTTGACCCTGAAATTATGCAGAATCTACAGCTCCAGCTAGATTCCTATAAATCTGTGAGGTCTCATGTGCTACACTGGAGAATCCTCAAAGAGTAGATATCATTGCAAAGCCCCTCTTGATGATTTTTGAGCAGTCTTGGGAATCTGGAGAGGTCCCAGCTAACTGGAAGCTGGTGAATGTTGTCCCAGTTTTTAAGAAGGGCAGGAAGGAGGAACTGTGTAAACATAGGTGTGTATAAAACACACTCCAGCAACACTCACTCTGTTCATCCTTGTCTCTCTTGGGAGAGAATAAACAATGCCTGACATACACTAACAGTTCAACTTAATATGCTCTTACAAGATGCTGGTGAACACTATAAGAAAACTGATATGGAAGAGAGAAAAAATTTAATCTGCTTTTTTAAAAACTACTGGAAGCTTATCAAATAAAGATACCATAAACACTGTCAAATTGCACACCACGTAGTTGTAAACCATGAGACAGCTCCTTTCAATTTCTAAATGTTACTCAAAGGAGCACCTATGACAGACAATTTAAATTGCTGGCTTGTGAGTGAAGTAGTGTGCTGGCATTTCTTCTGGAAGCTGAAGTACTGCACCTTTACAAGCCTTCTAAAAACTGGCTAAATAACAGACACATAGTAACTAGGAATATTTGTGTGAATCCTACACAGCCATGGTTTAAAAATGCTGAGAGAGTTGCCAGATGGATGAAAAGAGATGAAAACCATCACAGTATTGTAAACTCTACACTATAATTTACATAAAGAAAATACATTTTTAAGACTTTGAAAAAAAGGAAGAATGATTATCAGGTGGCTTATTCAAAAAATCCAAACCCAAGCAATCAAAAAAACTTGTGTGTATGTGTCCCCTGGACTTCAAAAGAGAGGGCAGAGAGAGCTGTGAACACTAATTTAGTAATTTAAATCTGAATAAGAACAGCTGAAAGAAGGGATCATAGAAGCAATTTATTGAAGATACATAACACATGTTGAATTTAATAATGAGGAATTAACTCAACTATTATGATGCAAAAATGCACTTAAATGATCATTATTTTATTTATACAATGCATAGAAATAGAAATTTAATAAAACACTTAATACAACTTTCTAATTTCTGCAGCACCGTATCTGATACAACTAATCACCAAAGATGTGTTTCTAAAATATGTAACAGAATATCTTCCTTGTTATACAGACCACATCATTAATATTTCCCTTTTTGCTACAGGAAGTGCTGTGACACTTTTTTCAAGATTTTTTTGGATTATCATATACAGTAATTCTTTATATTTTAAAAAATATTTGTCCATTTGAAATAAAACAACTGACTACATCATATCTTATATGTTGCTCAGAACATACAGTGCAATTTAGAGCTGGAGAAAAAAATTAAACTCAAAAATACCTTTCCATTATTAATTTTACTGCTAGAAATTCGGCAAAATAAGACACCAACAGAAAAAAAATGAAGGAGACTTTAAAAAAAGTTATTTCTGACTTGCAGTATCAAGAGATGGAGGAGTTATTTAAGTAAACCAGATGTATAATTTTACAAAATTGTAGTGGCTAATCATCCTGCCTCTTTTCTTTTAAAGAAATTTCTGTTTCAAGAAAGAAAGGTTTACTACATTGCTTAGGGAAAATGGCAGCCAACATGGTGGAAATTAAAAACTCAAACTGTGTTAGTAGCAAGTGACAGCATAGAAAAGAAAACTGAGAGATTCTTAGCATCCGTGCTAAATCATTTTTCTAACCACTGTGATCTTCAGGATGACCTGTTTACAGAATTCTCTTTTTAGACTGTTCTTGAGGGCTTTGTACTGCCAAGACAGCTAGGATAATCTGAGTGTTCAATCCAGTTTGCTAAAGTAGGATACGGTGCCATAACGACTTTGTACTCAAGAATTAGCTGATGTCAGCTCAGTGCCTCTGTAAACTGCATGTTTGGGGAATGTAGAAATCGAAACAATAATTTTTCTAACCTTGGCTTTTTTGGTAAAATACTTAGTGATTAACATTCTTCTAAAGAGCATGTGTCTTTAACCCACAGTTAAGTCTTCTGGGAACCTCTATGCTCTCCGTCATTTGAGATTTATACCAGTCCTCACTTAAGTAACAAAAGAGTTTAGTATACTGTAATAGAGCACAGAAATATTCATGCTAGTTCAGATTCCTGTAGAAAACCATTTACCTTGAGCTCATTTACTAATGTCTTTCTTAGCATATACTGTCTGCTCTGTTGATCTACCCAGGGGAAACAACAGAAATTACATTACAAACACCTTTTTCTGTCACTTCTTCCCCATTTTACCACATAACAGATTTCATAACAGCTTAGTATACCTTGATCATATTTTCACTCTCCCTAATTTAATCAGAATTTCTCTCAGTTTCTTCTTCCCTCCAAGAGGTATTGTTCTTTCCTAATTGTTTAAACAAGAGTATGATTTTATCAAGAAATCACTTTGCTAATATAAATCAAAGCAGTTGGGAATTTGGAATCTTTAAGGAGGAAAAGAGCACAGGATACCTGAGAAATCCAAAAACAATCTTCTGAAACACAGTTTTTAATCATATCTTTTTATTATGGCAATATTACTAATCATATTATTATGAGTATCTGTCCATTTTTGGAAATCAAGCAGCTCTGAATGTATATCACCTCACAATTAGTTACTTACTCATACCAGGATGCAAATTTCATCTCCTATTCCATACCAGTCCCCTGATTAGGAACTCTTGAGTAGATTTTATGCATCTGTTCAGATGGATACCTTCCATTGTTTTCCATTACATTAAGTTGCTATTTATTGCAGATGAATACAAGAGTATTTTAGATCTTCATAGCTTCCCTGCCCTAACACCATTCAGTAGCAGCTAAGTGCAGTCACATTTATATGTCCAGCAGCAGTTTGCATGGTGCCAATACACAAGAAATTTTAGCCACCCCCTCAATTAATTTACATCAGTGAACTGTCTCAAAGCTCTGGGTGACTAAATATGGATTTCATTCTGTGAATAATGGACTCAATCTCTCCTTCCTAAACTAAAGGAAAACCTAAATTAAGGTGTTTATCTTGTTTTTCTTTCTCTGTATCTGTATGTATAAACACAATTTCTTCTTCCTCCAGCATTCACCTTCTTTTCTGTACAGATTAGAGGTCTTATAAGTCAGTCTAGAGTTGTTTTTTTGTCCATGTAGCTTTGTTTGCAGAAGGGACTTGGTGATGTCTTAAGGCAGCTTTCATTGTAGATTATCTTCTGAATCATCCAGTTCTGTGTTCTGCACAGATGTTGGATTGCAACAGTTCCAAAGATTGTTTGAGCATATACAGCTTTGGGGAAAAAAGGAAAAAGATTACTGTATTTGCTGGTTTTATGTATACATCAGATAAATTTTGATTTTATGCAACAGACAGACAGTGGATATTAAACCTTCCCTATTCTTGGAAAATATTTCTCTTTTTTTTTTTAAACACAATCTTTAAGTAAAAAAAGAAGTAATATATGCCATATCATCTATGAAATTAAACATTTTACTTTAAAAATTGATTGGAGTTGGGGTTTTTTACTAGTTGCAAATAATCCAGACTCAGCATTCATCCTATAGATAGATATTCAATCTGTCGAGAAGTAATTGGTTTTCTGTAGTCTTAATTTTAATCATTGTTTGTTAAGGAGAGTTATCCTCATTTGTGACCTTGTTGTCATGAATTTGCAAAACTAAACTAGCTGCCTGCCACAGACTGTCCAGCCCCATTTGTGTGTAACCAAAACCTCCCTTGTGAACACATAATTAGTGATGGTTGCAAACTGGAGTTACGAAACCATGAGGCATGCAAACATCTCAAAATTTCATGTAGAAGGCAACTTTGGTTTTTCCTTCTTTTTAAAAATAGCAAACCAGCTGTCTTTCTTTTTTTAATCGATGTGTAACTGTTCCACTGCTGGAAACTTTTTAGGTATTCTTATAGAGGAAGTTCTATAACATCAAAACTTGTGAACCACAAAAGGGGGAGATGAGACAGAGAGGAATTGAACCTGAATGAGGGTAGTGAGAGAATATATATGAATTCCACAACTGATATGTTTTTCTGGTCCTCTCACTTTGGAGACAAATCTCCTGGCTCTGAGAAATGTTTTCTAACTGAAGATCCATTAAAACTGGCAGGTGTCCATAAAAAAGTTTGGGTTTGCCAAATCAGCACTGTCCAAAAAGAAACTGTTTAAAAAAAGGATCCCAACCAGCTGCTGTCCTTATTATCCAGGTTTTGCAAAGAGTTTTCTTTTACTTAAACCTCCAAAATGTAAAATTACAAAAAGAGAGCCCTTCATCTTGAGGCTTAAAATTCATCTTGTCTTGTTTGTTTGTTTTAAAAGTTTGTTCTCTAATTCAAATAGCTGCACCTTCTATTTGTCCACTGCCTGGAACACACTTCTAGACCTAAATGTTTCTGAATTATATGATTTATATTCATACAGTCAGGTGCATGTGTGACATACTAGCAGAAAAATATCAGTGAATTGTAAGCACAGGTTAAAAAAGACAAGGAAATCACCTCTGTTTCTCTGGATGCACTGGAGTTATTAATTTAATATTCAAGAAAAGAAAATATATATACTTATATCAGAAGTGCTTTAAGCCATAGAGATTAACTTTGTTGATCAATAATACGTGAGATGTTTTCCATTTCACAAAGAATCATGCTTGAACTTCCCATTTGCAATCAGTTACATTTGAAAGGTCAAGACAGTATCAGTAGAATAGCAATCTCATCCAAGATGAAAACCATCTTCTT
>VYXC01003763.1:63775-84938 GCA_013397175.1 Platysteira castanea | reverse complement strand
AAAAAAGAAGGAAAGAAAGAAATAAACAACAACAACAACAAAAAAGAAAACAGAAAACTTTTTCTGAGGGGAGTAATTCATCACATACATAGATATTTGGCTATACAACCAGCCTCAACCTTCAGGTGTATGGGACTGGAATTAATAAAGCTACATCTAGAGCTTGAAATTCACAGTATCCAAGATAATCAGAGTTACTTCCTATACTTTATTTACTCAGTAAAAATCTAACTCCTGGAACTAACAGTTGGAAGCTACATCAATAGAAATATTTTACAGTAAGTAGACTCTCTCCAAAAAAAATAATAAAAACAGGAAACCAATTATTGAATTTTGTTGAACATTTTCTTTCAGGAGCATAAGCATGGTAGTTATGATTTTAGAGATTTGAGCAGAACCACTCCGTACTTAGAGCCAACAATAAATACAGTGATAAGGCCTGTATAATTAAGGATCAACATTTTAGATTCTCTCTAAAGATGAAAAGAAATTACTCAAGGCTTTTATGAGAAAAAGATTTATTAGAATAAGCATCACTTGCGCCAATTTAATAGTCTAACAAAGTATTCATTTATCTTTTTGTTTGTTCTGAACTTGTTTGCTTGCTTGTTTTAGATGTCTGTTGTTTTATGGGTGTGTTATTACAAACAATGTTACATTTGTTACATGCTAAACAGATGTTAATTTCTGCTCCTAGTAAAACTCAGACACCTGGAGAGCAGTTAATGAGATTTAGGTGGTCAAAAGAAAAAGATCTAAGAGGGAAGTGTGAAACCTAAATTGTGTTTCTTGTCACCTTCAGCTCTCTGGAGCCTTGTAAGGCTACCAGAACTGTATTTCTATAGCAGAACATAATGGACAATGAAATTATTGGATTAATTTTATTTTTTCTTAATTGGTTTGCTTTTCCTCAAATGAAACACTTAAACTGTTGTAGCTGGATCAAGAACAGATCTTGAAACTAAAGCACATCTTAACTGGCTATAGGAAGCTCAGGTAGATTATGCTTTGAAAAAAAAACAGACCTAACCACAAATTCTTAGGGCACACGAACTTTTCACGGACTGTACAAGGCTTAGTTTGCCAACCCAGGTGTGCCCAGCCTGTTCCTGGAACTGTCTCAAATTCATTTCCCCCCTTTCTGCTGTAGTTCTCTGTGTACAGTAGGAACTGTGCTCTGCTGTAGATCTGAGAAGTTGGTCTTGGCAAACTCAAGGGTTCTAATTTTACATTTAGGTAAGGTAGAAAGGTATAAAACCTTCTAGAGGTTTCCTGTTTTTTTCATTTCTGTATGAAATCACACTGAAGAAGCAATAGTCTTAAAATAAAACATTCATCAACTCTCAAATCATCTTTCAGAGTGATGATTGCATGAAGATTACTCCTTATAAACTGCAAAGTGGACAGCTTTAAAGAGTTATTATACTATGGCCATGATCCTTGGAACTCATTTTGGAAACAGTGTAATGAATGCTTCTCAGGAATGATCATGCTTTCATAAACTGCTATACTCAGAACTGCCCAAACTAGCAACTTAAAAACATGTTTGCCTTTAAATTGCTATTATTACATTTGTAGTAAAACATAAGTGTCTTGTATCCTAATGACAATATCTTAAAGCAAAATGAAAGGGCTCTTCACCACCCATTCAAAGAAGAAATCATGAGCAAGTTTGCAGAAAACTATTTTCTTCAATGTTTAAAATACTTTAAACACATTTCAGTAACACTGTGTGCATGAAGTCAGAGTAGAAGGGTTTTTTAATTTTGGTTTTATCTTCTATCTTTGGGTTTTTTGCTTACTATTTTGGTTTGCATTGGTTTGTTGGTTATTTATGTTCCTTTTTTTTCCTTACTATACATCAAATTTAACACTACAATTAGAAAATGCCACTTTCTGAAGTGCACAAATACTAAAATATCTTAGAATGATGTCAGTAGGTTGTTAAGTACAGGGATGGTATTATGCAAATGTGATAGATAAGATTCTCAGCTGTTGCAAGCTCATAATTTCATGATTTTCAAGGAGCCAGCAAATTACCTATTTAAACGAATTAGGAGTTATATATCACAGATGTTCTATGTAACAACTTTAATAGTATTATAGCAATATTATATTCAGTCCACTAATTGCTGGCAGTTTAACCAATCTGTTAATTATAACAGTAATCTTTAACTCCACTGGTCACCACTGTGTTCAAACTTAACCTTTGAAAAGTGGGGAAAATATCAGGACCAGACGTGGACCAAAATTGTATATGCAGTCAGACTGCTTCTTGGCTTACATAAGACCACATTTTGTTGATCACTATCACGCTTAGAACTGCTGACAAAAAGTTGTGCTAAGAGTCGCAATCACCCTGAGTGATAGGTAAGCCTTAGTACTCCTAAAACTGCTTTATTTTTTGATAAGTGCTGAATTCAGAATCTAAGATCCCACGCTAGGAAAGCTTTCACTAACTTGTCATATCTCTCCTTTTGCCAAGATTTTTTAACTGAAAGTCAATTTTCTCTCTTAGTACACTAGAACAACAAAACCCTGATTTACATCCTTGGAACTGGAGTTTGGCAATAAAACAAAGCTGATAAGATTAAGTGTTCCTTCAGATGATGGCCACAAAGATAAATAAAAACAATAAATAACATAAACAGTTCCAGATTTCTTGAAGAATATACCAAAAGAGATGATGTTGCTAAAAAAAGCTTTTCTTAAGACTTCAAAAACATTGAGCAGATTGCAGTTTTTCAAAGTAATCACTTCTAGAAATCAGCTCCCAGGGTAAAAAATAAAATGCTGAAAGATGATATAGTGTGAATATGCTGGGGAAAATTCACGTAGTGAGTGATCAAATGAAGACTACCAATTACCTGCAGAGTGCGTTTCTTACAATTATAGAGGGAAAAAAATTGGAAATTATTAGTCAGGAAGTGAAACAGAAAACCAGAAGAAATAAGAAGTGAAACAGAGTACAATCACAAGACTAATGCAAAACATAAGCATTTCTTGGATTGCTGAGTGTAAGCATATTTCAAACCCAAGCATCCTGACATCTCTTAAAATACTGCTATCTTGGATGAGTTTCATCTCATATGTGTATAGTAGTTAATGAATAACATTTAGAATGCTAATGGTATACTAAGGGATTCCATTGGAAGTATGTTGACCTTATTTGAAGAGCAATTAAATAGTTGATAAGCGAATTGCATACTATGTGACATCGAATTACTTTCTACATATGTAAGAGATAGTTAAATAATTGTTTATCATATCGCTTTCCTTCATATTGATCTAGTTCAAAGTGAAGCATTTAGAAAAAACAAATGTTAATCAGTGAGAAAATAATTGATAGAATTCTAGTTCTGGTGGTTTTTTGTGGTTTGTTTTCTCACTGGAAACTGAAGAAAAATAGGGAAGAGAAAAAATCAAAAGGATAAACAAATCCGAGCCCCAAAATCAAGCAAGTAAGCAAGCAAGCAAAACCCTCCCCAAAACCCCATCTAATTTGTGTTTAGCTGTACTCTGATATTAGGAAATTCAAGGAAATGTGTATAAGCAAGTGGAACGAGTGAAGATTAAATTTCTGTCCATGCTGTTATTTAACTAGATATGTCACAGGTTTGTAGGTTCATATAGTTTTCCTACTGCAATAAAACATTTATAACTCAAAGAAAATATATTACCAGATTAAAAAGTCTATTGTGACATTCCCAATTTTTTTTCCAATATATTAATAAACTGTTACTAAAGTAGTGATCTCTACTAGGTTAGGAAAAGATTTAACTACCGAACTACACCAACGATTCAGTTTAAATCTCATATGAGTTTTTAGTCTTTTTAATCAGGAAAAGCCCATCTAATGTCTATGCAAGGTAAGATGATTTCTACAGTCAAGAAGTGGTGTAGTATTCATGATAGTTTCCAAATGGAAAAAATAATACTACATTGACCAAAAAGATTTCAGCTTTTTTCCTCAAATGTAGCAAACAATCATTTTTTTAATGTCACATCATTCACTTTTTATTTTACAAGCAAAATTGAGTTTCATTTTAATTTCTGAAGGAATAGTGTTTGGTGGAATATTGTTCCAAGAAATCCACCAATTTTCAACTGCGTGCTTTCTCAATACATCACCTATTAACTCTCTGGGCTGCCAGGATCAAAACCATGCAGGGACCCTGGCTCAGAAGCCAGAAGCTCCAGGCTTACTTTCCCCAAATTCCAGGTTTCCATTCCAAATGTCAAATGGCATTTGGTACCACTGAATCTGGAGATCTGAAAATCCTTGTGGGGATCCAAGAGTCCCTTGGGAGTAGCATTCAGGCATTTCAATATTAATTAGAAATTTAGGGGTTCTCTCTTAAAAATCATAGAACAAAGCCTAAGAATTTAGATTTTAATGTGGTTTCGATAAGAATATTTCTATGCAAACCAGTTTGAATTTTGGTTTAATGAAATATTTGCCTTCCATAATTCACTTTTTAATTTTAAATAGGTCAGTTCTTTTTGCTTTTAAATAACTTTTTAATTTCTCATGCAATGAAAATTTTGAGTTATATTGTTTCTGGTCTGAATGCATAAACAGATTTATTTACAAACAGTGAGTTGTGTAACAAAGTAGAGTCTTTACTACTGGTAAAATTGAATGACACCTTTAACAAGAATAAAAAGCTTCTCAGATATTTAGCAATTAAATAATTCAATATCAATGTACTTATAGGATCAAGAGACTTCACTATGTGTAAACAAATTGAAGTTTTGCCTCCTAAACCTATAAATTTTCCTTCAAAATCTTTGTCAACATCAGGTCAAATTTGATTCTTTTATTGGAACTAGCATGTAAAACTAGTCTTTCTTCTGAGGACAGACTTTGATCAATCTAAAAAACCTTAAACTTGACAATCTGTGACAAGAAAGTATACTTTTTAAAATGCGTTACAGATTCATAGAGAAATTCATGAGTGTTTTAGAGGCTTAGATACAGCTTTAGTCTTCAAGTAAGAGGTGTTCTATGTTTTAGAAATCTGCAATCAGCTCACACTTGGTGGATTGATTGAAAAGAATCAGAAAAGGCTGATGGAGCAACAGATAGAATTTTTGTAAGCTCTTTTGTAAAGGCAGTTGTTGTAAAGACAGTTCATTAACCTGGCAATTGTATTTCAGCTGAATTACTGGAAGAAGGGAGCAAGGTATTAATAAATGTATGTATATGCATTGCAAATTTTGTTCAACCAAAATAAACCCCCCAAAATATAACATTGAGTTTTTAACTGATTCCTCACTAGGGGGAAGCCAGTGTCTTCTATGATGCCAGGAAAGGAGAAATAGAATCTGTCATCATTAAAATGGAAGGCATATAGCACGGGGGCTGTCTGGAGATAAAATTGGATTTCTCTGTCTGGACTCTTCAGATTCCTTTTCATCCTACAAAGCAAATTGCTTTGCCGTAACTTTGTATTAAACAGGAAAGGATTCATCTGGCATAGGTAGTGCTAAAAGCTTATTAGGAACCATATGGTGCATCTGCCACTGAACCCCATACATTGGAATACCAACTCTTGTAAAATGGGATTCATTTTCCAAATATTTTATACAGGTTTAACTCTGCTCATTTACAGCTTCTTTATTTTCTCTGCTGTAGAATTCTTTGCAGTATTGCTTTTAAATTTCTTTTATTTCTTTCACTTTTTCTATTTTATTGACAGCTTCTATATTTTTACTGCAGGAAGAAAAGACAGTAACTGCAAATTACTGCATTTAAAATAGAATATTGCAAAAGAACTTGAAGCTATTTCAAGCCTGCTTTTTTGCTATACAGTTATCTAATAAACTGAACCTCTCTTGCATTATACATAACTGCACTGTTATTTTATCTATTCAAGAGTAACAGCTGACACATTATTAATAACAATTACTACCATATACATGAATTCAAAATGCAAGTTAATAGATCCATTAAGGATCTTTATCAGGTAGAAGTGCTCACACTATTTTATCTTCAGCTCTTTTTCTAAAATAATTTATCTTCCTTTTTTCACATTATAAGGGCTATCATCGTTGTTACTCTTTACTAGCTCAATGCTCTAACTGGGTTGTCTTCCAGCACGTTAATTTCAAGTGATGACAAAATATTTTATTGCTTCTTAACTCAAAAGCTCAAGATGTTTCCTAGAGTTCACCTGTGGTATGCAGGAAGAAAAGAGCAACTCCGTGATGACATTCAGTACAGATAATCAAAATATGTGGCTTTCAAAACATAATTCCTGTGTGGGTTGTTCTAGAGAATATTTTTTTCACCGAAAACAGATTTTATGCCCTTTTTATAGTGTGACAAGGCATATAACTCTTATAATTTAAAATCTAGGAAAATTTCGATTTTATGCCGAATATGAAAATATAAACATATTCCATGTATGTGTTTAATTACCTTGTAAAAATAAAATATGACGTTTAATACTGTAGGATTTTTTAAAAAATCTCTTATAGAGCTGAAATTTGTCTTCTTCTTATTCTAAAATGTATTTTAAAATGTCTTATGATGAAGATGTCCCCAAGAAGTAAGTATTTTACGATTTTCTCCAGTTGGATCTTTTAAACAGATACTATTCATCCACTTAAAACTATGTCACATCAACTTTTTGAATTTTGAGTATTTCCAGTGGGCAGACAGTAAAAAACAAAACAGTATATTTTTTTCTTCCTATGAGCAATGATCCAGCTCTTTCCAGCTCTTATCTGACCTAATACAAAACTGTGAGAAGAAAGACTTCATATTTTTTATCTTTGATAATATCTCACCACTATAATTTACAGTCCCACCATCTGTAACCTGCAGTCTTTATTTTGATTTCAGATTTTCTTCTATGTTAATAATTAAAAGATTGAGGAAGACTGAGAATTACCCTCAGAAAACCAAATGAAGAAAGTCTCTAATTGGTTAATATTTCCCAGTAAAGTGTTACAGTTTGTAGCCTGACACTATTTCAGCCTCTAATCCACTTTCATGTGTCCCAGATTTATTTTGTTTAGTCCTTGTTTTTACCTTTAACCCATTTATTATCTTGTTATAATTCAAGTACCTTGTAGAAGTTGAAGAACATCTCAAAAATGCCCTTATCTTTATCAGCTGGATTTGAAGTCTTGACAAATAACAGCACCATCTTTTGAAGAACTCTTTTCCACGGGGCTCAAGATGCCCTGATGAGTCCAGCTGGAGTGAGGTTGTTTACACCGATCCTGCCAAGCAGCAGACAATCAACAGCCCATCATTGGAACAGGCCATGCAGCAGAAATGTGCTCAGCTGCTGCTTCCTGCCCACTTCCTAATGCTTAGGGCATCCCACAGCCAAAGACAACCAGCATGAAAATAATTAAATCTGAGTATGTGATGAGCCCCATGAGAAAGCTGGAGACAACAAGGCATGAGCCCTACTCAAAAAGCACCTGGGGTGAGAGACAGAAAGAAGAAAAAAGGTTGAAGAAAAGCTGTCAGGCCATTAAGTTTCAGTATTAAAGACTTAATGTATAATGTACCTTTATACCATCTGGATGTTCATCTCTGTATTTTCTGAACTAATAATATCTAAATAAAGTGAAACTTTCTATTCAAGAGTTCAAAAAAGGGCCATGTTGAAAAACAAATGGTTTACTGTATTTCACAGGAAAGTCACATATTTTTACACCAAATCTGTCATGACATTTATGACATATATGTCATAACATACACAGAATAACTGTAGAGAGAGATAATATCTCCTATTAAACCAAAATATATAGCTAGAGGAAACAGACACACAAACAGGACACATAAGCCTTTCTACTGAATGAAGTGTAAGCAATGAAAAAATGTATTTTGGAACATACAGAGTAACTGCTTCTGCCAGCACGCCAGAGTATGGAGAGTGGGCTGGGACCACTGACAGTCCACTGGCTTGCAATCAGAACACAGTGGAGGTATTTGCTCTGATCTACAGAGAGGAAAGTGCTTCCAGTCTCTGTATTAATGTGTGGCCTCTGTGCAAGAAACGGTGCAATTTTGAGACTACAACCTGACAATATTTTTCTATTTTATATTTCCATTAGAAGTTGATATGAGAAAATTATTCCTTGTATATACAAACTCTTTAAGACCATCAGTACTAGTAGTACTGATGATATAATAATGTCTTTTATTATGTGGATGTAATTGATGGATAAATCACAATCCTTCAACATACATCTTGTGTCCTTGGTTGACAGTCTTCCCTAGTTTTATACATCATTATGGATAGATTTTAACTGCTCTCAGCAGTTGTGCATGGCAGTCTTGGAGAGTATAGAAATATCTCTACGTGAGGCTCCAGAACCAAGTGAAACAGTGACTTAAAGAGGACACATCTTCTTTGGGAATCCTGTACGTGTCATAAGGAGTTAAAGAACTATCCAAAAATTTTGCCAACCTTTTGTCAGAGTTCACTCCCACTATGCCCTTAAAAGAAAATCACAAGAGCTACTACAATGTCTCCACTTTACTATTTAATGGACATGTTACAGAGGCCTAACTCCTGCCAGAAATCTCTGTAGATGGGAGCCTCTCCTATCATGGCTTTATCTTTTCTAAATGGTAAACTTGGCTTTCAAGTACATTTCAGAGAATTTCCATGGCTTTGGACAGAGGCCAATTTGGCAAGAGATTTCTGCAGATCTAGTACAAAGTGAAAAAATATCAGCTCTTTGAGGTCATTGCCAGCTGGCTGAACTGGTAACAACCTTTCGGCCACAGGAGAAAACATCCTGGAGCCAGGTGGGTTGAGATCAGAAGGGCACAAAGGCCATCTTACACATCCTGTCCTAAGCTGCAGTTTGTAGACCTGAGAAAAATGTAGCTGACAGCTAAGAAATTCATGGATTTCTTACCATTTCAGCCAAAATGAGGCCACAGTTTTGGGAGGGCTGTGAGAATCCCACTGCAAAGTTTTATTGACATAATTTACAAGGTGCCTTCACAGCAAGTGCAGCCTAAGGATGATGACTGAGCTTGGGACAGATGCAAGAGTCCTGGAAACAAAGAGCTATTCCAGAAAAAAGGGCATGTGGAATACTCCTAGCATATGTTTTGTGAAACTACAAGGTCTATGTGTTTGCTTCAGTGGTGGGTAAATGAGGAAAATAAAGTGGGAAGGGTGGGAAAGAAAAATGGAGCTCTGTGAAGGCGCTAAAACGAAGCCTTAGGCAAAGAAATCTGGGAGTCCTTGTTGCCATTCTTGTTCTTTTCTCAACATGCTTCCAGACCATCTGTCCTCAAGGAAATTGTTTATCTTAATTTCAACAAGTTAATGAAAATCCTAACCACAGAGATGGTACTTGAGAAGGCAAACAGACTGTGAGGCATATTTCTGGCTGAGCAGGTGTCAATACTGTCACGCTTCTGAGGGAGTGAACTGAAGTCTGTATTAAATGTTCTGCTCAACTGATCCTGCTGAATTGCAAAGATTCAACAACCCTAAGTTATGCCCTGGAGAAAGAGTAGTTAATTTACTCAATTCATTCTTAGCAATTATTCTAGAGTCTGTCCACCTTTCAAAGACATTGGTTACTAAGCATATGAATGAACCATAGGCCAGACCTTTTGTGAGACTTACAATTAAAAAAACAGGAGTGTTGTCTATTTTGGAAAAAATCTAGTATTGGAAAAAACTGTAGAATATTTGAATCTCCAGGGTTAGTGTTACTGGTGTGGTACTACTGCTTCCACCTGTGCTTCATGTGCTACTGGTCAAGTTATCAATCATCTAGCTGATATATTATTTCTATATTATTTCCACTCCTTTCTTGGCCACAGCTTCCTTATACACTTGATTTTTCTTCACACATCAAAACCCTAGCAACACTTTATACACCACTGACGGGACATTTCATACTCATTTTTTTTTCCTGAAAAATAATTGTACCAGAAAGTGTACATATTTTAATGTAATTTATTGCCTGTTAAAGAGGAGGGATTTTTTTTTAAAGGATAATAAAGAATCAGTCAAACAGATCTTTCTGACACACAAATGAATATGAACATGTGTTAGAAATAAGTATGCATCTTGGTAAGAGAAATAATAAACAGCATTTTTATTTGATCAAAACTTGAACAATGGGCTGAATGAAATTTCTCCTAGTGAATTGAACTTCAAAGAGTTTATAGTGAGTAAGAACTGTTTTATGGCTGACTAATTAACAAGAATTGAGAGTGAAAATATATCACTGTTCTCAGAGAAATCCTGCTGGGAAACTTTCAATTAACTAAGCCTTGCAAACGTGCTACCTTTAATTGTTAGTGGGTAGGCTGAATCTTGTATGAAGAATTATTTTTAAGTGGTATTGCCTAGGAGTGAAGCAATTTATAGAGTGCTCAACAGAAATTATATAGATCTGTCTTTTGCACGGGGGAACAACAGATCCAAAGGCAAAGATATTTAATCTGACTGAACTTTTTAGAGCATAACCTGATAGAATATTTAAAGCAGCTATAATATAGATAGCGTTAGAGCTACCCAGAAATTTTTAAAGGGACAAAATTTATGAGGTCCAGTGATCCTGAAAAAAAAAAGATCTGAGTACTATCAGCAAGGCAAGATGACAACAGTATTTATAGTTGACTTGTGTAAGAGAAGATGACTTGTTTAAGGATAGATGAGCATCACACCAGGAGAGAGGAGGGACAGCAGATCATGTTACTTATTTCCGAATGTTGAATATTGACCATAATAATCTGAACATTACACCCCATCACCTATATGTTTGCACAGAATGCAGCCAGAAGGTTTGGCTTGTGTGTGTTTATAAAATTGACAACATTTTTTTGCAGGTTTTTTTCCCCCAAGGTGTGTGTGTGTGTGTGTGGAAAACAACTTCCAGATTTTCCAGCAGCCTAAGACACAGCATGTTTATAACCTTCTTTGATAAAGACATCTGGGAACTTGAAAATACTGGTCAGCTGGAAACCATTCTCCCTAAGACAAAGCTGTATCTACCAATGAGATAAGCATCCAGTCCAATATCACAGATCATACGAAGGAGTGTTTGCCAGTGCACAGGTCTACTGTTCAAATCCTTTTGTGCTGGTCTTTCTTATAGTTCAGAAGATTTTTTTATTGACTTGTGTGACGTCAGTTTTCCAAAACATTTTTGCCATTCACTATAAGGACAGTATCCAAATGTCAGTTATAATATTTTCAGCAGATGACCAAAATATTTTTCTAACTAGAGAGTTACTAATTGGCAGACGGTGTTCTGTCCTTGCAGATATAGGTCCCAAGAAAGGCAATCTGGTGACAAGACCTCTGAAAATTCATAGACAAGATGTAGTTGAACTAAAATACAGAGTAACAGTTTTAACATACATTAAAACAACTTAACCCTCGGGATGACAGAGGTAAAATGTAAGATTGTTTTATTCACTGAATAAGAATTTAGACCACTTTAACCTTATCCCAACTGAGAGAAATACATATCACACTGGGCATATTAATTAGTGAAAAATTCAGATTTTCTGTTTAGTTTTACTTGTAGCACCACTTTAACAGTGATTTACTTTTAACTGAACTGTCTCTTCTTAGTTGTTACCTATTCACATGAAAGAGAAATGGGACAAGAAATGGTAAAAAAAATATTAAAATCTTCACATATAATATATATTATGCAATTGTATAAAATGTCTTCATTTATTAAATTTCTAAAATTGGTGTTTCGTTTAGAGTTTGGATTTAAATAATTTAGGATAAAAATGCAAAAAAATTCAGTTGCCCAGATTTAATGTCAGAATGTCAGACTGAAATGGTCCATACAAAATCGTACTGTTTTGATTAGGTTTGAAATCAGTAGACGAGAAAAATAAAAAACTCATTTATTTAAAGAGATTAATGTGGAATGCTCAGAACAGACTTTCTAAACTCATGAGATAAAACCCGTGTTCTGGGATTGAAATATTTTTGCTGCTTAGTTACCCCTATCCCTCCTGATGGCTGATAACATCATCTTCTTTGTCACTAGTTTTTATAGCCTGTATATATTTTCTGATTCTTTCTTTTCTGTTATCTCAAGCACACGGTCCATGACCATACCTTGCACTACATTGTTTTTAAGATCAGACCTCCTTATTTTGATACACATTTCTCAAAATGTGTCCAGTAGAGAAGTTTAATGTAGATGAGGTGAACAGATGAATGTGTTATAGAGTGATAGCAAATATTTGGGTGTCATTCAGGCTTTTAAAAATTCAGAAATCAAAGTCAGATGGTGTAAAGGTGGAGCAATAATGCTGCACAAAACCACCAGGCTCTCTTCTGATGGCACTAAGAAACTCAGTTTCAAAGATGCCAACCCTAGTAAAACTGCATTCTTTTGCTTGGTAACCCAGGCTGTAACTATTACAGCATTATAAACTGCTTTGAACTCTTACTGAGTTGGAGTCTTTTAGTGGTCTGCATTTCCAAAGGGCAAAGAGATAAAGTTTCCACTAGCCAGTCATGAACTTTGGAGTTTTCAAAGTAAGAAAACAAGGCTTAAGCTCAACTTTTGTCTACAACCACAATCTTTTTACACAGATGGGAGGTGTTTTTTGAATCTGGAAATATGTGCGGATAAAAAAAAGTCATCTTGTAACTATGCAAGAGAATTATAGAGACTAGGGTTCTATTTTGTTTTACATCACATCTGGATTGTCATTAATGAATTAACTTATCTAGTATATTTCATTCTTTTAACACATGCAAATGGTCTATAATTTCTTGACTCAAAGCATGATCAACGACAGTTTTAAATAAAAGGAGGTGATTTTACTCACTTATATTTTTATAAGAGGTCATTTGACTCACTTATTAAAAAATACATTGACTACATGAGGTGATTAATCCTAAAAATATCTAGATAAGATATAGATACCTTATTCAAGTTGGAATTTTTAAGAAGTTGAAAGTTCATCTCATACACAGTGAAATTCTAGATTCCAGATCATCCTTTGATTCAGAAGAACTGGGACATGAGTTCTATATTAGGAATAGAATGAGAGCAATCCTTCCATAATACTCTGAAAGTCCTGTAGAAACCAGAAAATTCAAAATGAGTGGCAAAAAATCCCCCACTCAAAACCAACTACTCCATTTTTATTAAAAAAATGTAATAACATTTTTGAAATTAGGGAAGTAGTTGGTCATGTTGTGTTTTGAGTTTAAAGCCAAGTGGGATCGGGTTGGGCAGGACTTCTTTTGGCAATGGTGAATTGCCAAAAATTGTTTCAGTTGTATATTTGATCAAAGAAACACAGTTTGCTGGCTTTAAGCAACAAAACAGCAATTGCAATAATGAGTGCTGTTTCTGCTTCAAAGTCTTAAGAAGGCTGAGATCTAGAAGGTAGTCAAAGATGGACAGCACTAGTGATTCTCCACCTCATTTCTAGTTGATTCAATGCAAGGATTTGGTAATATCTTCCTTTCTTTCTTTTCTAGTGACCCTACCCTTGTGCATTTCTATTTGCTTGAGAAACTGCCAGACGCAATGTTTTTCTTCATTTCTTTCTAGTCCTAGGAAAAACATGATTCATGATTCACTCTTTTCCCTTCCCATCATATATCTTTTAGCAGACCTTTGATCTATTCAAGATCTCCTATGACCTTCTATTTATCTTATTTTTTTACCTGTTTCTCTGAGTCATTAAGATATGCATTCCTAGAAATTTGATCACCAGAAATCTTCTCTGTGTTGGTTTTGGACCACTGCCTTTTACATTTATTAACTATAACTAATGGGAAGAAAACTTCTTGATTTTGGACCACATTTGCTCTTTCTTTGGTTTTGTCCATTTTGTTTCTTTCAAAGAAAGCAAAATGTTCATTTTGATCCTTTCATGCAGAAGAAAAGGAGATAAAAGGGAGGCAGTCCAAACCTTCAGAGAGATGTTACAAAAAAGTGCCAACTTTTGAAAGAGAGAATCTAAAATATTTTTGGAACACAGTCTATAGCAGAATGTTTAATGGTAAATGCTGAGAATTATCACTCAAAGGAAATTCTGGTGATCCTGAAATTTACAGATTAATATTAACAAACATTGACAAAGCGCATGGCAAATTAGTAATAAATGAGCAATAAAAACTGCAATTTATATTAGAGATTTTGTCCTTAAGACAATCACATCTATTGTTTGTGCATATGATATTCATAGAGATGAGTTTTCCATAGTCAAAAGAATTGTATTCACATTAAAGAGAAACATTAGCAATTAAATACTGCAGGGAGGAAACTGAGAAGATATAGAATTTTGTTATGCACACTCTTTAAATATATGTTTATTTTGTTATGCACAAAAAATGCTATAGGATCACCTAAATTATATTATGATATGTCTGGGAAGACACAATAAAGAGGCTCTCACACTTGCCAGGCTCAGCAGAAAGGAGGAAATAATGTTTATTATTGACATATCTCACATTCATATACACGTCCCAACTCCACAAGGGATTGGAGAGCATGTCACTTCCTTCTCAATCCCACTGGAGAAGAAAGGTGCTCATCAAAGTTCTCTTATCACAAAAGGAATGAAAAACAGAAAATACCGTTAAGTAAACATTGGCTATTATTTACATGAAACTGTGTGAAAGAATCTGACTCCAAGGTTAAAAACAGAAGGTTTAGCAAAAACCAGGGCAACATTATGAAACTACTAACTCTTTGCTAGTCACTCTAATAATTTCTGGTAAGGCCAGTGTTAGTTAATAATTTCTGTGTGAGGAGAGAGTACATTTGGAAGAGCCTAAGGAAGAAAAGTGAAGAAATTAATACTTTGTCCTCCCTTTGTGTAAAAATGACTCTTCACATTGCATTCCCTCAGCCCCAGTATGAAAAGTCCTCATTTTTTTTCTCATTTACAGAATTAATATAAAGGCTGGATAAAGTTCCACATAGAGGAACCAATTATACCACAGTCTCTTAAATGTTGGTTTCAGCATTGGAGAAAAGTAGAGGTATTCTGGACCCTTCTCTTCTGGACACAGATTTCCACATCTGCTTTACATTCCACCAGGACTGTTTTCATAGCTGTTTAAAGTAGATTGCTGAAATTATCTGGATTAAAAGCAGTCCTAAGGGATAGTTAGCATATAGCAGAAATGCGATAGGATCCAGATAGCTTGTAATTTAAAGATTTAAAGCCCATGCATAGTTTTCCTAAATCACTATACCAATCTTGTCTTTATGATTTTTATAATATTCAGTTGGCCTATTCCTAACTGTGTATTTGAATATGGTGTTCTGACTTCAGTGGAAGAGCATCATAGTGTAGAAGTCATGCCCCAAAAGCAGCCTAGGATAGCTCAAAATTAGCAGGTGTTTTACACACAGATAATCTCCTATGTAGCACGAGGAAAGCAGGTTGAGGTTTTGTGCAGGTGGTTGAGCCAATGCATTTCACAAGCCCAGCACTAAGGATCAGGCTGAGCCCCTGGCTGCCCTAGGAGGTGTTCCTCAGTGGGATAATAGCAGTGGGACAGCACACAGACTCAGGGCACTGCATCTGCCACTGCCCCACAGCTCACACGCTCAGGGTTCTGATGAAGGTCTTGAAAACTCTGCCTTGTAGTCTTGTCTACTTGGGTGGCTACATGGCTACAATTTGCACAAATATTTTAGCTTGTTCATTCAGTCTACATAAAGAAACTCACTATTACCCCCTTTTAAACTGAGAAATATACTTATCTTGTTTACACAGCTGTCAAAGCTAATTCCCTATGGATCTAGCTTTCCCTACGGACCTTGCACTCCATTCTGTTGCTATGTTCTCTGCTAGAGTGTAATTTAGGATAAGGCAAGTGTTAATGCTCCTCTTAAGGAGTTCTGGTTACATATCTTGTTCTTTTAAAAACAAAGATCAATAAAAGCATAGAAAACTTTACTGGATTAGAAGCTTTGGCTTTGTATGCATATTTTTGTGTGTGTGTGTGTAGTCACTCTTCTTAAATGACTGAATGGTTTTTAATTTCTTACTAAATCAAAATGAATTGGAAATGTAGAAGAGAGATATTTTCATAATATGAGAGGCACTGACATCAAAGTAAAATTCTAGGTACTCCAAATTTCAGCCAATAGTGGTCCTATTCATATTTTAGCCAAATGAGTTCTCCTACCTAACAAAAAGATATTGACAAGATTAGAATGGAAGTCATCCACTTTGATTTTTTATCTTTCCTAATCTGTTATCAAACAGATAACAGATCTGTATCTGTACAATCTAATCTGTATATCCAACAAGCATGACCGATAGCTAACCTAGGTTCAGCAATGTCAAAAGAAAAGTTCAATTTTAAATGAATGAGTGTGATCAGAATTTATGTCCTTCACTGTGATTAACAATTTTTTTTTTTTTTCAGGAAGAATGATATAAAAATCTTTGAAAGGATTAGGAACTACTATGACTGTATTAGAAACTTTTAAAATATCAAAATAAAATATGATATTTCTAGATAAGCCTGGAAACATGAATCATGTTCTTAAAAGGGTCATAATTATATTCATGTTAGGCCAAGAAACTGAATCAGAAAGGCAAGACTAAGGGATATCCAGTCCTCTAGTCTTCTGACATCCTTCAGAATACATTCAAAATTTTGCTTGCTGACCTCTTTTTGGCTTGAGACCCAGCTACAACTTATTCCAAAGTCTATTTAATGCAGGAAGGAGAGTGAAGGACATTTCTTGATCATGAGTCTTGGATGAATCAGTCACACAAAAGCACCTCTGAGCTATTGCTCTTGCTAGCCTCTCAGGCTGACAAAGCAAGGGCTGATTTGTAAACCATTTATAGGATTTTGCTGAAAAACAGTAAACACAAAACAGATNATCAAAGTTCTCTTATCACAAAAGGAATGAAAAACAGAAAATACCGTTAAGTAAACATTGGCTATTATTTACATGAAATTGTGTGAAAGAATCTGACTCCAAGGTTAAAAACAGAAGGTTTAGCAAAAACCAGGGCAACATTATGAAACTACTAACTCTTTGCTAGTCACTCTAATAATTTCTGGTAAGGCCAGTGTTAGTTAATAATTTCTGTGTGAGGAGAGAGTACATTTGGAAGAGCCTAAGGAAGAAAAGTGAAGAAATTAATACTTTGTCCTCCCTTTGTGTAAAAATGACTCTTCGCATTGCATTCCCTCAGCCCCAGTATGAAGAGTCCTCATTTTTTTTCTCATTTACAGAATTAATATAAAGGCTGGATAAAGTTCCACATAGAGGAATCAATTATACCACAGTCTCTTAAATGTTGGCTTCAGCATTGGAGAAAAGTAGAGATATTCTGGACCCTTCTCTTCTGGACACAGATTTCCACATCTGCTTTACATTCCATCAGGACTGTTTTCATAGCTGTTTAAAGTAGATTGCTGAAATTATCTGGATTAAAAGCAGTCCTAAGGGATAGTTAGCATATAGCAGAAATGCGATAGGATCCAGATAGCTTGTAATTTAAAGATTTAAAGCCCATGCATAGTTTTCCTAAATCACTATACCAATCTTGTCTTTATGATTTTTATAATATTCAGTTGGCCTATTCCTAACTGTGTATTTGAATATGGTGTTCTGACTTCAGTGGAAGAGCATCATAGTGTAGAAGTCATGCCCCAAAAGCAGCCTAGGATAGCTCAAAATTAGCAGGTGTTTTACACACAGATAATCTCCTGACTTCTATGTAGCATGAGGAAAGCAGGTTGAGGTTTTGTGCAGGTGGTTGAGCCAATGCATTTCACAAGCCCAGCACTAAGGATCAGGCTGAGCCCCTGGCTGCCCTAGGAGGTGTTCCCCGGTGTTAATAGCAGTGGGACAGCACACAGACTCAGGGCACTGCATCTGCCACTGCCCCACAGCTCACACGCTCAGGGTTCTGATGAAGGTCTTGAAAACTCTGCCTTGTAGTCTTGTCTACTTGGGTGGCTACATGGCTACAATTTGCACAAATATTTTAGCTTGTTCATTCAGTCTACATAAAGAAACTCACTATTACCCCCTTTTAAACTGAGAAATATACTTATCTTGTTTACACAGCTGTCAAAGCTAATTCCCTATGGATCTAGCTTTCCCTACGGACCTTGCACTCCATTCTGTTGCTATGTTCTCTGCTAGAGTGTAATTTAGGATAAGGCAAGTGTTAATGCTCCTCTTAAGGAGTTCTGGTTACATATCTTGTTCTTTTAAAAACAAAGATCAATAAAAGCATAGAAAACTTTACTGGATTAGGAGCTTTGGCTTTGTATGCATATGTGTGTGTGTGTGTAGTCACTCTTCTTAAATGACTGAAAGAATGATTTTTAATTTCTCAATAAATCAAAATGAATTGGAAATGTAGAAGAGAGATATTTTCATAATATGAGAGGCACTGACATCAAAGTAAAATTCTAGGTACTCCAAATTTCAGCCAATAGTGGTCCTATTCATATTTTAGCCAAATGAGTTCTCCTACCTAACAAAAAGATATTGACAAGATTAAAATGGAAGTCATCCACTTTGATTTTTTATCTTTCCTAATCTGTTATCAAACAGATAACAGATCTGTATCTGTACAATCTAATCTGTATATCCAACAAGCATGACCGATAGCTAACCTAGGTTCAGCAATGTCAAAAGAAAAGTTCAATTTTAAATGAATGAGTGTGATCAGAATTTATGTCCTTCACTGTGATTAACATTTTTTTTTTCAGGAAGAATGAGATAAAAATCTTTGAAAGGATTAGGAACTACTATGACTGTAATAGAAACTTTTAAAATATCAAAATAAAATATGATATTTCTAGATAAACCTGGAAACATGAATCATGTTCTTAAAAGGGTCATAATTATATTCACATTAGGCCAAGAAACTGAATCAGAAAGGCAAGACTAAAGGATATCCAGTCCTCCAGTCTTCTGACATCCTTCAGAGTGCATTCAAAATTTTGCTTGCTGACCTCTTTTTGGCTTGAGACCCAGCTACAACTTATTCCAAAATCTATTTAATGCAGGAAGGAGAGTGAAGGGCATTTCTTGATCACGAGTCTTGGATGAATCAGTCACACAAAAGCACCTCTGAGCTATTGCTCTTGCTAGCCTCTCAGGCTGACAAAGCAAGGGCTGATTTGTAAACCATTTATAGGATTTTGCTGAAAAACAGTAAACACAAAACAGATGCTTGGAGTTCGTCAAAAGTTCTAGGGCGGCTAAGTCATGCAGATAATCATATTCTGGTTAACAAACATTTAATCAGAATTATTTCCCAAACAACTGGATACTGCTACATGCAAATCGATACATTGTTCAGACTACTTGGAAACAAGTAATGCATCACCTTTCCCGGGTCAACATCACTTCCCAAATCACTGGGGAGTCATACATCTCTAATCAATGCTGGCAACAATTCCTTAAGTCCTGAGTTATCAGCTCTCTGGGATTTCTGTCAGTTGCAAACCAGAAAGTAATGCAATGATCTCTTCACTAATATCCCAAAGACTTTGTATTATCTCCCACAGTGATACTGTTCAACTGTGGGTTATTCCTGAAGGCCAAGATCCATCTGACTAAAACTGGGCAAGTAGGCCTAAAGAACATCCTGCATTATAAGAAATTATTTGGTAAATTCATTAAGTAATGCTCCCGTTCTAATCAGAACTGGTGAAAATATCCAATAAAATATTTCTGCTTCAGGAAACAAATATCAGAGAGCTGTTTATCAACTGTGGGTATCTTTGGAGAATAATGTAGGAAATATGATCAATGAAGGAAGACCGAAGAATTTGCAGCTCACAATCCATAGAAAATGAAAGAACATTCAACATCTGTACTCAAGTTTTTGTGCCAACCATCTCCCAATGGCAGAAATAATTGTTCCCCTTGTTTACTGAGCAAACAAAATCGTGCTAAGCAGAGATAATAAACTAGGTAGGGGATTTACAAAGCAATTTCAAATATTGGAATTTTTCTAAAGTTGAAAATAACTGATTCTTAGTATACTTCTGCCTCTACTCTTAATGTAAGTATTACCCAGGCAAGTGCTTGCATGTATGACCCCTTGAGGTTTCTTTTAACCTTATTTTCTAACTGTTGCAATAGTAAAAATGGATTAAGGCTCTATTTCAGAAGCTTCTTAAATTGGAGATACATGATAAATAGAAACTATTTAAATATTATCCTTTTCTCTGAAGTCAACTACAGCTTAAAGATATCAGTAACAGCTATAATTTCCATAGCTCAAAGAGAACCAAAGCAGGAGAAAATAGTTTCTCATTTAAGCATTTTCTAAGATTGCAAGTTCTGTTTTTTAGAGAGAACTCTGCTTTCTGTACTACTTAATACATAATTCAGCAGTGTCATTCTTTGTCACAATAACTGAAGATATTGTTTAGTTAAACTAGAAAATCAATCCCAGTTGTGTAACATTTGTATGAACAGGCCTTACACAGCAGAAAGAAAAGGGAAAAAGCAGGCAGACATGACTAAAAGGGCAAAAGAATAGTTACTAGGATTGATGATAATTTATATGGCCTTACTGTCAAGAAAGTGCTTTGAAAATACCTTAAAGCTGAGCAGCTTTTACCTTGGGCTGAAGAAAAGAAAGTTCACATGGTCTAAATCAGCATTTTCATTTGGGTCAGAAGTGCATTCCCAAATGTACCCACATAGCATCCCCTGGTTCCTATCACTGAATAACGTTGGAACATGCAAACTCAATTTGTCTCAGGTGTAACTGAGCCATTTCTCTACTCTGCATCTCACTGATCTGTGCTGCTGTACCTAATGGTTGTTCAGTTCATGGGCCTAAATCAGAGCTGGCCAAAGTTAAATATAATGAGCAAGTAACAGATTTGGGATTCTCAAGAGCATTTTACTCAAGAAATGGTCCTTATTTCTCCTTACTGCTTTCATGTATGGATGCACACCCAGAATCCTTCCTTAGGAGTTACAGCTGGGCCTGGTGGATTCATCATGGTTATGGTGGATCAACATTGCTCTGCTGAGCCTTTTTCTTGCCTTTAGCTCTCCTCCCGATAAATGCCATGCAGAGCCCAGTGTGTCCATGATCAAACAGCATCAGGTTCTTCATCCTCAGGCAGGGTGAAAAAAAGTGGGGAAGCAGCAAACCCACAGACTCTGAGAGAAAACTTAACTGCCTTTTTTTTTTTTTTTTTTG
>VYXC01003763.1:0-63723 GCA_013397175.1 Platysteira castanea | reverse complement strand
GCCAAAAGAAAAAGGAAAGCACAACACAACTTTTCATTTCTTCCAGTATTAGTGATCCTGTGTCATTATATATGGCAGTCTCTGGGACCTGTCAGCACTATATTCCAGCTCCAGTAGTGCTGATGATGTCAAGAGGGTAATGCTTCATGGGGTCCCAGTCCTCCATTTGTGCTGCCTTTGGGATGGAAAACACTAAGCATTTGAGTATTGGGAAAGGGATCTTGTAAATTCTTCATTAAAAGCAGGAATCTACCAGCTTTATATATATATACATACATATATGTGTAAAAAATAATCTAAATTATATCTCAACAAAGTAACTTTATTAAGAATTGATATAACTTTATTTGATTCAAACCTCAGAAATAATAATCTTTCATAAGGATTTCCTCCCTTTTCCCCTCCTACTTTCCTATCTTTCCTCCTCTCCCATTATTCTTCCTTTCCTGTGTTCTTTTCCTCCTTTCTCACAACAGTATGACCAATAAGAGCCTTTATTGTTTTAATTTCTGCAATGGGCTATCAAGCAAACATTGAACTTTCTGAATGTGCTTGTGTTCACTAGCAGGTTCAGAAATGCTGAACGTCCTAGAGAAGACTTGATCAAATACAGTCAAGTTGAATGCAAATCTGAATAGTTTAGTCTGTGAGTTGTTAGGTTGTAGATCTCAAACATCCAGAGTTCAGTTACTATCTAATTTACTTAAGTAGTAAAGTGATCATCCTGACTTTGTCTCAACCTAGGAACTTCTCATTGTACTTTCTCCCCATCTCCTGATGAGAAGGTGTGAAAATGCAGCTTGACGGATGCAGCCAGGCAGTTTAAACACACCACAGCTGGAAAGGCTTTCAATTCTCTATTTGCTATGTGCTGCTATCAATTAAAAATGTAAACTTCTTCAGAAGTTTTACCAGAAGCTTCCAAAGCATGGGATAAACTGCCTTTAAGAGGTCCCCACATTCCTTACTGAGAAAAAAAGCCCAAACCTCAAAGCAAAACAAAACATGAACTTTAATAATTTATTTTTATTCCTTCTTCTCTATCACCATGTTAAAGTATTGCTTTCCACCTGGAAATTCTTTGAGGTTTAATCCAGGGAATGACAGGCAATGAGATGGGGTAGAAAGAGCTGAGACTGAAGGACACGCTAAAGTCAGAAAAAAAAGCACTTTGAGATTGTGTCATTCTAGAAAAAAAGGGGGGAAAATGAAGTACTTATGTTTTGATTTGAAAAGGAATTGAAAAAACTCTGTTTAGAGAAACAGGGGAATGGAATTTCTGGGAAATAAGATGAACAAGTGTGAGAGAAACATATAACCTTGCATAAGCATGGGAAATGTTAAGACCCTAAGACTGATGAGAGAAGGAGCAGGTGGAAGGGAAGTGAACAGGCCAGGGAAGCCAATCATTTTAGTATCAGCATTTATTATGATTTTATACACTGTGATCACATTTATGAATTTAAAATTTGGTAACTATTATGATTTTTTAAAACAGCATTATGATGAAAAATGATAAATAACAAGAGTGACTCTAGAAAATGAGAAAAAAATAGTTTAAATATTACTGACATTTGATTTCTTGACTTTAAACACCTGATCATCGCAAAGTTTTATAGAAAGGGAAATTTGGTATTACATATCATAAACTTGAAGAAGAGGAAGCATGTAAACTTTTCATGCTAAAATACAACCTAATCAAGCATTTCTCATATATGTACATGGATTTGGAATAAGAAAAGAAATCCACTATCTTTTAGATTTTGTTAAGGAGAAAAGTTTCAAGAAGATGCATAAATAATGAATTAAATGCTTTTGTTGCCAAAGATCAGGAGATCAAGCATTATAATATTTTTATAAAGTATTTATATTTGTTCTATATTACCATGTTCCTTATGAGTGTTTAATGTATGATGTTTTCATAAAGCACACTAGGCAGTCTCTACTACAGGTAGAGATGAAAGATGATCCATCTCAAGATAATTTTGCAAAAAGATTTATTTGTAAGACTTAAATTTACTGCCTTTCTAGAAAATGTTATCTCTCTCTTGGTTACAACGTCCTTCCTAGATTGTCTTTCTCGTCATTCCTACCAGCTGCACAGTGGCTAAATTTGACTAAGGAAGTGCCACCCTCCCCTCCTTCAGAGCCCTGCCCTTGGCAGGTGAAGCTGCTGGGACATGGCAAACATCTGGCCATCCCTCATGCTGACCCCACCCCAAATGTGATGTGTATTAGACTGGTTAACAAACCAGATGCAATCTGTCCCTGGGATTTTCACATAGATTATATTGGTTACATTGGAGCAGTGGTAACAGAAAAAAGGTCCCTCATAAAATATCAGAATGGAAATAACACTGTTATGTGGATTGAAAGGTTTTCATGGCAGATTTTTAAGAAAAATCATGGGGATTTGGAGAGGCAGGGGGAAAGTATTGTGCTAGAGAAAAACATTTTTTCACCAATGAGCTGAAAAATTAAATATCCTAGCTAAATACCAAATTCTGTACAAATTTTGTGAAAGCTGTAGGCTTTCTTCCTGTTTTCTTTGTTTCCAGAACTTTAGCTGGACTGGTTTTCCCATAATACAGAACTGCCAAGGAAGCTTAAAAATCCTCTCTTGACAAGTTTAGTTAGAACTATTGCTGACAAAATATGTGTTTTTAAAAAAATTGTGAAACTCGGTGAGAATTTTTTTTCTAAATCAGGAAAAGGTCAGGAATTGAGAACCCACATCTCCGTCAGTGGTGAAATAGTGCTGTCAGTGGACAAAATTTGGAAAGTTGTTTGCTTTTCTTTGGCTAGATATTTGTCAGGAGTTGAAGATGTTTATTTTTTAGCATCAATGTGAAATTTATTAACAGCTTTTAATGCATTTTAGACTTTTAAATAATTGCTTTCATAGTTTCTGATTTCTGTGGAAGACTACAATCTCTTCAGAGCTCTCTGGCTTCTGATGCTGCTTGTTCTATTAACCATAAATTATGTAGTCAAACTATGCAATCCTAATCATTTAGTTCTGATACTGCTCCAGCCAATGAAATATCTGAGTGTGCTTGGGCATCTCCTGCTAACAGGAAAAGGTGTATTTCCCTCCAGTACCACCTGCAGCCCTATTCAGTCACAGTTAATGAATAGCTACATTTGTCACTATGCAGCAGCTTCTTATTTCTTCTTTGCTTCACAACTTCCATCTCAGAAGATAGGTTATATTTCTTTTGGCTGTTTATTTTAATGGCTGTCATTAAGTGCTTTGGTAGCTTCCTTAGGCTCTGTCTGTAATCAGTGAAGAAAGGTTTCTCCAGAGAGTTGAATGTGAACATTTATATCAGGTGCCGTTCAAAATGCACTGGGTGAACCCTCTTCACTTTACTGTGGAAACTGAGTGGGATGAATACCCTGGAGAATAAAATGTTGTTATCTATCTGTTATTAAGCAATTTGCTTCAAGCTTGTTCCACTATCCCATCTTGAAAATCAGTTTGAAGCTTTGGGTTCTTTCTTGCTTTAGTTTTTGTCTCCCGGCTAGCTCTTCTGCTTCTTTCGGTATTTCTGCTTCCTTGCAAGATGATTTGTCTGATCACATTATTCCTTTTGCTTACATTCTACTCTAGTAAACCATTTTGAGACCACCTTTGTCACAAGAGTATGAGAACTGTTCTGGGAAATGTCCATAACAGCTATGTCACAAAGCAAGAAGGATCATGCCCCTGATTCTAGTCACAGCTTCAGTCAAAATTGCTTTCTGGGAATACCTCAAGATCTTACATATAAAACAGAGAAGCACTGGCAAGAAGACCTAATTACCTTTGGGTTGGGTTTGGTTTTTTGGGGGATGTGACACTGGGGAGGTTAATTCCAATTTCATCTCATTCCTATAACACTGAATATTATTATTTAGATCTTAAAGGGTGGAATGCCATCCAGATGGATCTGGACAGGTTCAAGAACTGTGCTTATGGGAATTTCATGCAATTTAACAAGACCAAGCTAAAGGTGCTGCACCTGGGTTGGGGTAAGCCCTGGTATCAACACGGGCTGGGGGGTGAACAGATGGAGAGCAGCCCTGCAAGAAGGAGCTGGGGGTGCTGGTGGGTGAGAGGCTGGACATGACCCAGCCATGGGCACTCACAGCCCAGAAAGCCAAACGTGCCCTGGGCTGCATCCAAAGCAGCGTGGGCAGCAGGGAGAGGGAGGGGATTCTGCCCCTCTGCTCTGCTCTGGTGAGACCCCACCTGCAGTGCTGCACCCAGCTCTGGGGTACCCAGCACAGGAAGGACATGGACTTACTGGTCCAGGGAAGTCCATGAAGATGATCAGAGGGATGGAGCAGCTCTCCTGTGAGGATAGGCTGAGAGAACTGAGATTGTTCAGGCTGGAAAGGAGAAGGCTTCAGGGTGACCTAACTGGGGCCTCCCAGTACCCGAAGTGAACTTAGAGAAAAGATGAGCCTAGAATAGTTAAAAGGGCATATAGTGACAGGACAAGGGGGAATGGCTTTAAATTGAAAGACGGTGGGTTTAGAATAGATATTAGGAAAAAATCCCTTATTGTGAGGGTATATGAGGCACTGGACCGTGTTCAAGGCCAGGCTGGGTGAGGCTCTGGGCAACCTAGCCTAGTTGACAGTGACCCTGCCCACAGTGGGGGGGTTGGAACTAGATGATCTTCAAGGCCCCTTTTCAAACCCAAATGCAAAACATCCCAAAATAATAACTCCTCACACTTACAGTTATCTATTCTGAATGCAAATGGTTCTTGAAAGACATACTGGCTACAAAAAATAGAATTGCCAAAATAGAATGAAATAGAATAAAACCACTGTTTGATTGAATGGTATATTCTGGACAACAATATATGTAAAAAATGCAGCCCATAACACAAAAGGTATTTAATAATGTAAATCTTCTTAGGCATATGATAAATACCAGTAATGTCACTCAAAATATCCAAATCTATGTATGTCTATACTTCATACTGTGCTTTGGAACTGCACAGAAAAAATATTTCCTTTCAATTCAGTGAAATATCAGCAATTCTATATCAATGATTCTTTCTTTATTATTATTCAAAGTAGTCTCTTATTTGAGTGCTATGGGATTCTGGTCATAATTTCTGATTTTCTGTATTACTACTTTTCCTGTATCAAGGTTATTCCCTATATATTTTCTAGAAAAAAAAATTACTGTTTGTTACTTTGTTTCATATTTCCATATATTCCGTCCAGATTATTGTATTTGTATCTAGAAAACCAAATTTATTAGAAAGTGAAATTTTACCAGGTACTTCACGTCACATATGACACTAAACCAAATTTGTCTTCTAGTCTCTCCTCAGTTTCCTGCTTTTTTTCATTCCTCATTAATTTTCCATCTCTTTTTGTTTCTTTGCATCTTAAAAGGTCTGATATGTTTTTCAATATACACTCCAACGAATTTGGTTAATCATATATGAATCTTAAAATAAAAAGGAAAGAGAAATAATTTTGGGTTTTTTTATAAATCACTGATAGTCACTCTTAGACCACTTCTTTAGATTATTCAAATGTAGCAAAATTAGTGGAAGTTTTTATAATACTTTTGTACGTTGCTTATAGGGGAAAATTTTGCCCAATACTATCTCGGAGGTTCTAGTGCCCTCTAGTGCTACAGTTCCAATTTTTTTTTTTCCCACTTGTTCTAAAGGTGTAGAAGATAAATAAAATGAAGTAATACTCAGGGATCTAAACAGGGTCCAGGAAGGACAGGGGGTACAGTAACAATCGTGTGGCATTGTTATTCAAAACCACATGACTGCTTATGAATTTAAGAGGCACTTTCCCACATGCTACTTTTGGATGACAAAGGCCTTGGCACATTTACTCTTACACAACTGCATGCAATGCCTAGGAAGCAGCAGTCTCTGTGAGAGAGGTTGAGAGGTATCTGACAAACCTGAGAAAATGATTTGGCATATTCTTTTTGGCACCCCAGTATCTGGGAGGGAAAATATTTCAACAATCTCAGTGCCACAAACATTGCTTTGAATTGTTGCAGCTTTCTTTCATGCTGTTCACATGATGTCTGAAGGATGAGTTCAACAAGCATTTCAGAACTTTTTGTGTCAGCATCAGAGACTGGAGGGGAGCAAAGACGGACTGTGACAGATTAGAACAATATGGGAATGAAATAGACTCTCTGTGAAAGCGGAAAAAGAAGATGTCTTTAAAAGGAAGAGAGTTAAAATTCTGTTATCTACTGCCTTAGGATAACAGATTTTATGCAGTGAATGAAAAAGAAAGAAGGCCCATTTATTCACATTTTCTGCTTATGCACTAAGTTTGTGGTTCAAATCCTTCTTGTTACATATAGCCTTTGCAAATTTTATCAAACTCTGCTGTGTTGAACATTACGTATATGCCCTCCCTTGGACTTTATATCACCATTAGTTAGCACAATAGTTTTGCATTGTGGTACTTCTAAAATTTCTCATTTTATAGTTAAACAACTTTGCTTGCAAAGAGTTTTGAAGGATGATGATGATTATTATTAATCTTTCTTAATTTTCATTTATATTAGGATATTATTGTTGGAATTTTCATCTTCTTCCCTAAAGAAGATGTTATTAATTTTCCTAAAGTTATTCACAGTTATTCAACTGACTCTCTGACTTCTCAGACTTTCTTTTTGACTGGAAACATTTTGGTGATGGGTATACACTTAAGATAATTAAATTATATTTCTCTTAGCCTGGAGGTTTCAGCTTTCTTTTGTTCACCAGCATAAGTAGAAAAGTCTTACATTCACATTTTTAGCAGTGGTATTTTCGATGAATGACAGTTCAAAGGTTTGAAACTTCTGAATGTAGATTCTCAGGTCTCATGAATTAGTAGTGTTGTTTGGTTTAGATAGATAGCTTGAAATCAGAATTTATTTAGTTTAAGATTTCAAGCTGGGTTTTATCAAGAAACTGATGAGAAAATTTACCTATTATATGATATTTTTGTGTCCTGTGTATTTCTGTGATGCTGCACATGAGATCTTCAGCATGACTAGGAGCTGGCTATCCAAATGTTATTAGTGAACAGGNTCTCCTAACCCACTCCCCCTATATTTACACTGGTTTACTTTATCTTGTTTGATCTGTACAGAATGCAAGGGGTCCAGTACTGATCTGGGTCAAATTGCTTTAAAGCTCGGTAGCTCAGCCGCCATACAGAACCAGTACAAAGTTCACTTTCTACAAAAGCTTCTACAATTCCAAACCAGTGCATGTAGTTTTACACTGTCCTCTTCCTGGAAGCAAGGACTCTAACTGCTCTGTGTGACAATAACTACATTTGTGTAAACTAGTGTACATGGCATCAGCACCTACTTTTAAGATATGCAGTCGTTTTCTGTCTTGTTGGCAAAGCTGTATTAAAGATGTCCTTTGAACTCATCATTCAGTAGAGGGTTGAGGAAAATGTCTCTCGTTTATGTGCATTTCTTTTTAAGACTTCTTTTCAGTTCTTCATTGTTCCTACTTTGTGGTATCTAATTTAATGCACTAGAGCTTCTCTGAGTACCATCTGATGGATTTCATTGCTGCTTTTGCAAGACAGTGTGCCAGAAACAGCATCTGGTTTTAAATGACAGTGAGCTAAGCCAGCTCTCTGATCTGAATCCTGGGAGGCTAGAACATACAGCAGACAAGCCCTTTCCTTTTATGTATGTAGTGCAAAAGACATCTCTGTTTATTATTTGCTTTAGAAAAGCTATCAAAGTCTAAATAGAAAGTGTAATAAAATAATTAAAAATAAAAACCCCAACAAAATATCTAAATGTCACGAAAGCTCTTAATAACCCAGTGGTGACAGGAACCATTTGTGGTATTACCAGGAAGTTCTGTGCCATGTACTTCAGCAACAGCTCAGATTCCATGAGGCAGCGATGGTAGCAGCACACTGCAATTTGTCTCACCCATGTTGTATTTATACACTGCTAAAGCAGCAAAATACTTGAGCACCCTATGTGTACAGAACCTGGAAGGTGCCTGTAAGGCCAGGTGAATTTTACCTCATAGCTTAAAATCAAGTCTTGGGTAAGTTTATTCAGTATATAAAAGGCTTTATGAGCATAGATTTGCAACTCTGCACTTCTTGCCTCCCCATATGGCTGCTTGCAATGCTCCACCAGGGGGGTCAAAGCTGGTTTTGCTCTAAATGCTTCAGGCACTTCTCAGAAAATCTTGAAGGAATCAGCACAGTGGGGTAATCTTATCCTAGGACCAAAGTTAAGGTCTTTTCTTTTTTTCTTTCTCCTCCTTTCCTCTCCTGGTGGAAAACTAGAAAGAGAATGAGTTGGATTTGTGATGGAAATTCAGTTTTGGAGGCTGTAAATATTACTTTGAGAAGCATTGCATTAAAAAGAATATGACATGTGAGGCAAGGCTGAGATTGCAATTTTTGGAAAATATATTCTGGTAGAGAGATTTTCATGTGAAAATCTAGAATAACTGTTCTAAAATGGGCAGTAAAAATAAATAAATAGGGTTATAAATACAGCAGGCTTTGCTTGAATTTGCCACTACCACTGGAAAAGAGAGAAACAAACAGATTTTTCAAAAGGTTAGTTTCCCTACAACTCTGATTTATACACGCATTTGAGTCTATTATAATGTTTCAAAAAACTTTGTGGTCTTGCGCAGTTGAGTAGGTGCATTACTCTGAAAGAGATCAGGAAGTTTGTAAGAAGACTTTACAATATCCACTATCATAAAGGAAGTTTTTCATTGGTAAATGTGTACTATAGGACATAAGAGGCTCCCCAACAGGCTGACAAATATAAAAAATATTCTACTCTTACAAAACAAACCAACCAAAGCAAACAGCCAAACAGGAAAACAAACGAAAAACTAAAAAGACCCCACTGCTATGAGAAATCCTCAAATTTTTAACTATTTGAAAGATATATAGGTAACAGTATTACAGGTATTACAATGAACACTTCAGTTTAGGTAAACATGTCCCAGACATTCACTTTGTGGTGGTTTGACCCTGGCTGGATGCCAGGTACCCACCAAAGCTACTCTATCACTCCCCTCTGCAACTGGAAGGCTCATGAGTTCAGATAAGGACAGGGAGAGATCATTCACTGATGACTGTCATGGGAAAAAAAGACTCAGTTTGGGGAAATTAATTGAATTTATTACCAGTGAAAGTAGAGCAGGGTAATGAGAACTAAAAAAAAGTATAAAACCCAACTTCCTCCCACCCTTCCCTCCTTCTTAGGCTCTACTTCCTCCCACAGCAGTGCAGGGAGACAGGGAACGGGGGATGCAGTCAGTTCATGACATGCTGTTTCTGCTTTTGGTCAGGGAGAGGAGTCCTCCTGCTCCAGCATGGGGGCCCTCCCACAGCAGACAGTCCACCATGAACTTCTCCAACTTGATTCCTCCCCATGGGCTTCAGTTCTTCATGAACTGCTCCAGCGTAGATCCCTTTCCATGGGGTGCAGTCCTCCAAGAACAAGCACCAGTGTGGGTGCCCCACAGTGTCCCAAGTCCTACCAGGAAGCCTGCTGCAGCGTGGGCTCCTCTCTCCAAGGGTCTGCAGGACCTTGCTTCAGTGTGGGCTTCCCGTGGCCGCAGCCCTTTCAGGCATTCACCTGCTCTGTCATGGGTCTCCTCCATGGGCTGCAGGGGCACAGCTGCTTCACCATGGTCTTCATCACAGCACTGGGCCTGGAGGACCTCCTCCCCCTCCTTCTCCACTGACCCTGGTGTCTGCAGAGTTGTTTCTCTCGCACATTTTCACTCCTCTGTTCTTGGAGCACAGTTAAATCTGTGAAAGAACATTTTTTGTCCTTCTTAAATATCACAGAGGCCTTACTACTTTCTCTGATGGGCTTGGCCTTGGCCAGCAGTGGGTCAGTCCTGGAGGTGGCTGGCATTGGCTCTGCCAGACGTGGGCTAAGCTTCTGGCAGTTTGTCACAGAAGCCACCCCTGTAGCTTCCCACACACCAAAACCTGCTGATGCAAACCCAATACACACTTCAAATGTAAATTAAGCCAGAATTTGTTAAGATTAGTCACAAAATTATACCGTTTTTTTTTCATTCTCCCACTACCTTTATGTACATGGAGAGATTGTCCATAGCAAAGAAATAGCATTTTGAAGAAAATAGTTTTAGTTTGAGAATATGTATATATTCCTGCTGAGCAGCACAGTTGTTTAGAATCTTCCTCCAGATTTATGTCTTCTACAGACTGGAAGGGTAATGGACTTATATGATCCCTCTAGTTTTTAAATTCGTGAGTCAAAACTCTGTGGGAGACAATGACTAGCTCTGCATTGAATGCTGTGGGTTTAGTGACATCCCACAGTGTACTTATGGAGTAACTCCACTAAAGTCATTATCTAAAGCCCACATGAGATAGAGCTGCACATCTTTAAGTGTTATGTTTTATTATTCTATTTTCTGTTTTATTATTCTAGTTTTATGCAGACTATTTTTTGACAAGAAAATCCATACAGACCTCTTTAAGTGCTTTGCTCCACACTCTGTAACAGAGAAAATGAGAATAAGTAGAAGTAACAATCAGGCATTTATGCCAATTCAGAGTGGCTAAGATACTAAGATCAGCACGTTGCTGACTAGGATACAGAGAAACCAATTTGTCCAAAATTCTGAGTATTCCAGCTTTATTTATACTGCTTTAATTGCATTGTGCAGATTCATTGGTAGTTTGTGCTGTGGTACATTTCTCAACTCTATGAAGAAACTTTTCCACCTAGCTAGACTAATGAACCAGTAAATATTTTTAATGACTGTTCTACATTCCCCATTGCAAAGCAACTGAAACATACTAGTTATTATGAAAAATAAAGATTAAAATCACAAACAATAAATCATTTGCTTGAGCCTTTTGCCAATCTATAAATGCTTTCTTCATGCTGCTTTAAAAAGAAATCTGAGGCCAGAAGCTTTTCCAATCAGTGTTCAAGATTTTCCCACATTTGTTCAATTTTTGACTTTGGCTATTGGGCATTTTTCTAGGCTTAATTTTTGTAAAACTTTGATAATTTATTGACAGATGGAGTTAATGAAATATGTACTTCGGAGTCAGAAGTGTGGGTTTTAATAGGACTACATTCATAGGAGCACAAAGCCACAATAAGACATAAGTGATCTGTCTGATGACTACTATCAATACTTGAATATCAGGTTCTCAGTGTAAACCATGCAAGACTTTGTTTGCTCTGTCCCTATTCCCTAAGTTCTGAGAAAGGTTGAAGGCAGGATGGGACTGTCTGGGTGGATGAGAAGTCTTGCAATACACACTTGGATTTGCAAGACAGTTCAATACAGACATTTCCCTTGGGTATAGGGGTTCTGCATTCCTTCAAACTATTCACATCATCCCAGAGGGTAGAGTAGCCCTCTGAGAGGAACAAAGGAACATTGTTTTCTGATGAAATTAAATATAAAAGTAATCTGAGATTCTGAAGACAAAAACTTCTTTCACCATAATTTGAGTATAATATGTATCTATATGCTTTTACCTCTATAGTCTTGAGGCAAGCAGATATATGCCATATTTCAATGTGAAAAAAAGCCCCATTTCAATAAAAGGTAGTTGTTTCCTAAATTTGTCTGAGCATAGAAACTACCAAATCAAACAAACTTTTCAGTTCAGATATTTCTACCATCTGTCTCTGTTAAGCTTTGAAAAACATAATATTAATTTCATTGTCTCTGTCATTCAGACTGTGTAAATAGAACAATATTTTGGCTATGCATTTTATTTTTGCAGTGCTACATAATAGTTCTTAGTGGGGATGTAAATCAATCACAATGCAACAAGAGGTCAGCAATGGAAGCCTCAGAGAGGCAGGAACTTGTTCTGTGCTGACTTGCTCTGTTCCCTGCTAACATAGAGGCAAATACAGAAAAGAGGAAAAGCACAGTTGAAAATGATATTATGTAGAGGGTCTAAATAATTCTCCTTTACCTATGGTATAAAGTAAATTTCAGTTAAACTTTTTAAAATTATTTTTAAATTATCCTAACAGAGAGAGGACAGTAGATGTTGTTGCATGGTAATTGTCTAAAATCAAAGTAGGAAATCCCAGTAAGTGACTTTTGACATGTTATAGAAGAAGGATGAGAACTAGTAGTGGGTTAAATTTGCCTGTCTACCAGGTGCTCACCAAGGCACTCTATCACTCCCCCTCCTTAACAGGGAAGAAGATCTCATAAATTGAGATAAGGACATGGGGATAATTTGCCTATTAATGTCATGGGCAAAACAGACTTAGGGAAGATTAATTTAACTTATTGCCAAGAGTAACAGAGTGCGATAATGGAAATTAGGAATAACTCTGAAAATACGTTCCTTCTACTCATCCCTTTTTCTCAGACTCAACTTTGCTATGAATATTTCCACCTCCTCCCCTCCATCAGTGGAGGGAGATGGGCAATGAAGGCTGCAGTCAGTTCATAACAATTCACCTCTGCCTTATGTTCCTCTGCATGCTCCCCTCTTCCATCATAGGTTCCCTCTCACTGAATACAGTTCTTCAGTAACTTCTCTCATGTAGGTCCTTTCCACAGGATGCAGTCCTTCAGGAACACTGCTCCAGAATGAGTTCCCAAAAAGGTCACAGTCCTACCAGGACCCTCCCTGCCCCAGCATGGTCTCTCCACATGCTGCAGCTTCTTTCAGCTTACATCCACCTACTCCATCTGGCATGTCCCTGGCTGTGGTTGGATGTCTGCTCCACCGTGGACCTCCATGGGCTACAGAAAGTCAGCCTGTATCACCATGATCTTCTCCACAGGTTGGCTCCGGCAGCCGAAGCACCTCCTTTCCCTCTTCTTCACTGACCTTGCTGTCTGCAGGGTTGTTCCTCTTACACTTTCTAACTCCTCTTTCCCAGAAGCTGTTGAGCAGCATTTTTTACCCTTTCTTAAATATGTTACGACGAATTTGGTACCAATACATACAAACACATAAAAACACATACACACCCACAAAAAACAGTCCTTTGTAGGGCAAGTTGTATGAGATAGATTCCTTTGGTTTGTTCAGCACAGTGAAGTGGATCCTTTAAACTCAAAACTTTTTCTCACAAATGGGTATTTTAAACTCAAAATTGTCTAGAATTCTCTGAATAAAATTTGCTTCTTCATTTGCCCTCTGGAAAGATTAAATGTTATCCAAGACACGACTCTTTCAACCCAGTCAGAAACCCTAGTACTATTTGTGTATTCTCACACTTAAAATCTTCATGTTAGTAATATCCTATTCCTTTTTATTACCACTAATATTTATCCTGAATTAAGTATTTATGCTAAATTATACCAGCTCAAAGAAGCTCATAGAAATTCTGTTATCTTCTAATATGGAAGGGTTGAGTGACTGAAAAATATTACTTTCACTAAAAATAGACTTGTAGATTTCTTCTAAGAGTCAATTTTGAACAGTTTACTCTTTTTTTTTTTGAAAGTAATTTATCTGTACTAAAGATAGCCTTACTGATCTCTCATGATACTCTAAGTCTACAGAACTGAAAAAAAAAGAATGATGATACAAAATATGCAGAGGGAGAAAAGAAAATCAATGGTTAAATAAAGTAGTTTACATAACTATTATGCTTTCCTGAAACCCTGCCAGCTAAGAGAGGTCTTCAAAAGTCACCATTACCTACCATTTGTGGGTTCGTATCCCCACCACAGAGTATTCAGGGATTAGATGATAAATCACCATGTTATCGGATTTGGTAGCGCAGGGCAAGAGCAAGGAAGAAGGTGTCTGAAGCCCCAGGGGTGAATTTCAACTCAACAGATATTCTGTTCAGGAAGGAAGATGTATGTTCTGAATCTACATTCATTTCAGGGAAAAACAAGCCTAAGGATAGGGCTTGTCAAAAGAATATGTTCCATCCCCTGAGGAGGTGTGTGAAAAATCTCGAGAGTTAGCTTAATCTGACAACCTTCTAAACTGAAGAGAGCGCAGGAAAAATATAAAGCCAAGGAAAACATTACTAGATATAAGAACATGTAGCAGCTACTGTCCTATACTATTGCTAAATAGAGCAACTGTTTGTCTTTATTTTTTTTAATTAGGATTTCTTTTGCGACACTTATATTGGCATTTATCTAATGATAAGTGATTTAGGGGGACACTGGTAAAATTCAATCTTTCACGTTGTTTAGGCATCAGAAATCCTCAAATGGAGAATGGGCACAAAATGAGCATTCCATAGAAGTTAACAGTATTTTTCTATAAATTACTAGGCAAGTGTATCTTCACATCTGGGTACAGCGATAAAGAGGCATGAAGGGGGAAATACTGCTCAGTCTTTTCTGTTTGGTTATTTGTTTGAGGGGTTTTGTGGGGTTTTTTTGTGGGTTTTAGAGTGGGGGGATTGGCTGGTTGGTTTGTTTGGATTTGGTTTGTTTATTTGGTTTTTCAGTAATTGAAATACAATATAACTCTAATAATTGAGCAAAAGCAGAAGATTGTAGAACCAATACATCCTCATTTTATCAAAACTAGCAAAATTCAAGTTTTCTCAGCACCACTATAAAGGATCTAATAGGAATGGAATTTAATCATTCGAGAATACAAGCAGACACCAGGACACAGGAAACATATAAAACACAAAAGATGTAGAAAAAAATGCTTTCTATCCATGGCCTGATTTCTGTTCCTCTAAGAACTCACAGAACTTCAGTTACTATAGTCTGAAAGGAAGCTCTGCTGACTTTTTTTCTGACTCCTAACTGGTGGCGAAATCTCTCATATAGAAATCTGCTCCTTCCTTGAAGAAACTCACTGATATCTAGACAGTAGATTCTGAGGGAAAAAAAATTATGTTTCTCCCCTTATAATTCTACTGTCTTTAGAGATTTTTCTCTGTCCCTGCTTCAAAAGTGAAGTTGGTAAACTATTCCTTTCTTGTATTGAGTTATAACAGATTGAACTACAATTTCTTTTATTTCCAGTCATTTTCACAGGTTATTTCGGAAATTGCTTAGAGCAGAATTCAATATAGTTACACTTGTTTAATTGGGATATTCATGTATTAATAAATTCAGGTTTTCTATGAAGCTTATTTTCCAGCAAAATTAAATCATTGTTTTTAAATTAGTAAAGAAAATTCTTTTTGTAAGATGCTAAATACTAGTATGAAACATAATAAAATTCTAAACTGGATACATCACAATAAAAATTTATTAAGCCAAGCATAAACAAGGATTTCTAAAAAATCTGCTATGTTAATATTTGTATTTTTCTTTTGATATTTGAGCTTTAGAGTTTTAAAAATATGTCTGCCATATGTCTTTTTTCAAAAGAATTCAGAAAGAATCTGAAAGCAGAAATTCCCACGCCATAACATCTCTCCTGATGGCAATGTGCTAATAGAAAACACTAAAAGAATCTTGTTATGAACAATGACATAACAAGTTGAATACTTTTTTAGCTGTTTTAAAACTATCCTTAATCAGTAACAATACTTGGTACAAAACTGTAAGGCCTTGTTTCACAGTAATATGTAACACAGTGGAGATCGTGCTGGAAATTACAGTATGGTGTCCTGCTGAGAGACTGAAGTAGTGAAACTGTCTTGGAAGACTCATAACAGAGACTGATGATCCCAGATAGAGTTTTATGCTGTGAAGGGAATATGAATAAATGCTGTTGCCTGTTGTAGCAAGGACAGAAAAGTCTGATCCAAGATTTCTTTGCTAGTCCCATGTTAATAAAATCATTCTGAGTATCCTACATAAAAAATAATGTCTGATAAAAAGCATGGCTAAAAGTTGCCTTTTAGGACATTTTCATCCTGTACTAAGATGTTCATAGAGCTCTGAGATCTAATTATCTGGATATTACTACGCAGTGGGTCTTTGGAAGATCATCCATCCCTTCTGCCTGATCCTATCAACTGTGACATTATTTTCTGCAGTCTAGATAGGCCCATGAAAAAGACCACCCCCTTATCCCATACAGATCAAAGAACAAGTTTCTGACAAATCTTAACTACTGCTGATAACTCATCAAGTATAACTGATTTACCTAAACCCAAATTTTAATATTCCACCTGTTTTACTACATTCCTTAACGCATGTAAATTAAGGAAACGTTTGATGGTAAAATGTTTATAACCGTATTATTCATGTGTTCACCTTTCGTATTTTTGTATTCATACATGCAAACACTTGAAGGAGAGAACTATAAATAAAATGACATATGACTTCAAGAAAGATCACAAAATGAAATTTTTATGTCACTTTCCAGTTTGCCTTTTAGGTTGTATGGTTGCTGGTGGGAGGGGAGGGAGTTGGCATCCAGGGAAGTAACTTTGCTTATCCTGAATGATGGCTGCACCTCAGAGCATCCTTTTAACTCATAGACACTTTTGCTGCACTATAGCAAGTATTTGGGAGGAAAAAAATTATTTCGTAAAAGATTAGTCACAGCTATAATTCAGAAGTATATGGGTTATATGTTTTCAATTACTGGAGGGCTTAGTTATCAAATCATTCTTCTTGGCTTTGCTGAGAAATGTTTTATGATGTTTCTTTGTTTCCAGCTGATAAGCTAGCAGCTTCTTGTGGCTGCAGGAAAGATTCCAATGACTACTTCATCTGTATTAAACCATTTGTCATGGAGAATTAATGGATTAGACGTTTTTCCTGCCTGTGTGTAAATTTAATACATATTGTTTAAGAAATGGATTAAAACCAAAAGTATTTGTGCAAAAGAATAGCAAATAATCTTAAAAATAGAGATGTGTTAGGAAAAAAATAGTTGCAGTGATATCAATTTAATCTAGTAATTCACTAAAAATATTTCAAATATGAATATAGGAGTCATTCTCATTTTTCTGTTTCCCTTTGCAAAATATTATTTGTATGCCTGTTTCTTCCTTTTTATTAGGCAGGATTCCAGAACAATTAATACAAAGAGGACTTTTTCTTTCTTTTTTTTTTTTTTTTTTGCATGGGGAGGTTTAGCAAGATTAATATAAATTCTTTTAAGAAATATCAAGGCATGTATGCAAATATTTCATTTTAAAATGCTTTTCTGTAGAGAGTGTTCTAAACCAATATTTCAGAGCATGGGTCCAGTTAATCCCAGGTATATACTTGTAAAGGATGTACCAAGGACCTATGATAAACTGAGGCTTGATTATAGTGAATCAAAAAGACTTTATTTTAAATGCATCACTCCATCACATCAGAATAAAAATCAATGTATCAGAAGTATAATTTTTTTATTTATAAAAGTAGGAATCTTTAAAAGCTCTCAGAATTAAGATTTAAGGGTTGCATTTCCTCATATAAGAAAATACTACATATTTCATGAAAAATGGAAAACAATCACTAAAACAAATGAAATTAAATGACAGTATAATGTTTAGCTGATTGAAGATAATGGAGTGAAACAAATAATACCATGGAGCTGATAAAGTAAGAGTATTTTCTCCATGAAACAGCTAGGAAAAAAGACTACTTCTTTTTGCATGGCAAAAATATTCATTGTCTCCCTTGAGTCCTACAGCAAACCAACGGACTGTAATGAATGGCCATTATACATACCTATTCTATATAAAAAAATATAAAAAGTTAATTTATTTTATTTCCAAAAGGCTTTATGACAGTTGTGCAGTACAGAATGTATAATTAATGAAGAACATGCTGATGTGACTTCAGCAAAATCTGCAAAAATATCTCCGCAATATCTTAAGAACTTGACAAATATCATCAAATAGAAATAATCCAATTAACCTGAAATTTGAGCATTATTACCTCATCCTTCTCCATGTTATCATGAGAAATACAACCATAGTTATTAAGAATAAAAAATGCACCTTTCATTCAAATTTTCAGTTCTACAGTTGTAATTAATAATGGGGCTAAAATACTCGTACCCATGTTGGATTTTTTATCATGAAAAAGGATGTTTGTAACTGTCTTTTCTTTCCCTGTCCCAAAGCTACAATTGTAACACCCAAAACCATCTCTAGCAGCTTTTAGGATTTCAGTAGAGCACTTAACAATGTTACTGAAAATTAATCCTGAAATGACACCATTGTACTTGCCTCCAACTACATGCATTATGTGCAGTATACAGAGTGCTTAAACTCTGTGCAGCACATAAAGGGACTGGAGGCAGAGAAGACACTTTTCTTTGAGATTGTTTCTCTGCACAAAGTTCTAGGGCCTCTTTTTTCCCCTACCACCAAGGCAAATAAATCTATATGAAGATTTATAGAAGCACCAAATTAAGTGCTTCTATACATAGATTTAGGGTAACAAGGAATATAACCTTTCAGGATCTGTGTCCCCAACTCTGCAGCAGGTAGATAATCTACCCTAATGCAGCATGTAAGTCTTGGTGGACATATGCTAGAAAAAGCAGTGAGTTTTTAATTAGGTTTCTAGAGCCATATCAGAACCCCGCCATGGAGGCAGAAGTACCTCATTACCAAACATAAGCATCCTGCTAGGCATTCATGTTGGTGTTTTTCTATAGAATTAGCCACTGACCTCCTTGTTGAACCTTACTGTATGTCGGGTCTGTGCTCTGCCACATCACCTCGTGATTGCAGAGCAGAGACCCTCCCCACAACCACCAATGGCTGTTGCTGAAACCTATGAAAGAGTCACATAATGGGCCAGATGTTGAATCTTGAAATTTATACAGGTGTTAGCTTTCCTTCTCCATTTTTTTTCCTCTCCTTTTAAGCAGCAACATGAAATACATCATTAAATATTTCCTTCCTGCTTGTGGTTTGGCCATAAGAGCATGTGAACAGATGTGCCACCTCCATCCTGGTCTGTATGGTGAGCTATTAGTACGCTCTACAGGTAACTCTTAGGTACCTGTTTAACAGGTGGTAGCATGTTATAAATAATATACAGAATCGTGAATGAATAAATATACACAATCGTGAAAGGTTTGCTTAGACTAGTTTCAACCACATTCATACGAGAAGATTTGAGGTTCAGATATAAAAATCAGCACCATAAGCCATAATTCTAAATTACAGTATTATACAAAATGTGTATAATACCCTGTAAAGCAGAGAAAGCAGTGCCATGTGTTATTTAAGCTGAGTGTAAACGAAAAATTTTGTGCCATGTAAGCCTTGATGGAGGATCAGCGTTAAAACATTCGTATATGAATCCAAAGACCTCATTTGAAACATTTATTTAAGCACTACAAATGCATTAACAAACAAAATCAGCCTAATACCATAATGTAATAAGCAGTTTGACCCCTTTCAAGATTGATTATTTTCAGAAAGTACGTTTCCATCTTCTCTATGTTGGCAGAGTATCAGCATCTAAACAAAATCCAGCATGGAGTGATGTCTGTTTCATATTCTGAAGCATTTCATTACAGCAAACGCAGAAGCTCTCAACTGGATCAAATTATGATTTGTATTGTTGAAAGCCAGTTAGACATTGAGCAAATTCTTTCCCTAAACAAGGCAAGAAAATGAAGAAGTTCTAGAAACTGCAGTTATATTACAGAGCTCTCTTCTGGCTACTGGACAGCTGTGAGAGCACTGGTTCAACATTTTGGATGCATACTTTATCTCACAGAGAAGGGACATAAGCCAGGTGCTGGAAATTCATCAAAGCCTATGTCAAGAGAAGAACGTATTGCATGACACTGAAGAAAAGATGCCTAGGCTTTTGGATAATGGTCAATTAACTTTTTCCACAGCAGTTGGAACAGGAAGGGAAAATGTATGGAACCTGTCATAATTGGTAACTTCTGTATGACACATGCACCAGGTATTTCAGACATAGTTCTGCTATTCTAGAGAGTCAAAATATTAAGCTGTTTTAACACAAATAAATGGTTATTTTGCAATTTAGCAGAAGCAGAAATGTTTCAATAGGATGTGAGTGTTGCAGTGTTTCATACATTCTCCCTCACTGCTAACAGAAAGTATTTGAAAGCCAGAAAGTCTGATTGACCTTAAAAAATAAACTGGTGTTGACCACTGCATTAGGTTTTATAATCTGTCAGAAATTCAGAAATTGTTTGTGAAGAGTGTGAGGCAGAGATTATTGGTAACTTTGTTTATACATGAGCTGCATGCTAAAACCTGGTTTCCTGACAATATTTTAAGTATGATGATTGCATTGCTGACCCTTGTTTTTTGCTTATGGCTCTAACTTTCAATTTTTTAGCTTAGAACAACAGTACTGCTTCTAATATGTCACAAAATACTCATGAATATTTATACAGATTCTTATGAGCAACCAAACACTCTGTGAGCATGAGACCATGAGCAGTTAGAGGTTGTGATTCCCCTCCTGCTATTCACAGACACAATAAAACTTCCAACCCATCAAGAAGCAGATGAAAAAGCTTTTTGTGAGTATATTATATAATAAAAATGGAGTTTTCGGTTCATAAACTATTTTAAAGCCAATTCTGATTAAAAACTTTAATTTTGTTCTGTAAAGATGCTTGGAATAAATGGCCTAAAATGATTTCAATTGGGTATTGATTGTTTACTTCAGGCAATAAGTATTATATATTTAATATCTACGATAAATCATTGAAACATCGGGTATACATAGGTACACCAAGTATCTGGTAGCAGTGCAACCATTGCTCATGGCAACTCATTGACAGCATTTCATTAATCGTTTCAAAGATGCAAGTACACTTTTTTTGATTGTATAAAAAAGAATGTGCTGGTTTGATGGAGTTTTTTTCTTTAACACTGTAATAGTCCAATCTTTTTGGTTAAAAAGAATAGAAAACTGTAAAGCAGATCTGGTCCTAATCTTATTTTATATGCTCAAAAAATTCTGTCTGAAGACACAACCCAAAATGATAAAAATCTGTTTGTTCCAGCTATGAGGAAAGACAATCTGAGAGAACAAAGTAAAATCTCATGTTTTTTGTTAGCATGTAGCTAAAATCAAGTTGTCCACTCAGGTTGTAGAACATTGCATGTCCACACTGCTTAGTGAGGTGTCAAGCTGAAATACTAAGTTAAGAGCCCAAAAACAAGATAGTGCTATCAGCACAATGCTGGTACAGCTGCCCAGGGCTGGCAACATTGTCTCCAGCCCTCCAATTATCTCATCCAAAGCTGTATCTGGCTGTGGTGTGACACTACGTTAAACTGTCTGCATGGTTTCTGGTGACAGATCAAAAAAACTGTGGCTAAATGATGTAGAGTGCCAGTCCAGATTGCTTCTATTCTGCTGTTTTCAGATATGTTTAAGCACCCTGATGAATTAAGTTTTTATCACCAACTTCATGCCAAATGAAGCTTCGTCTGCTCTCCTGCATGGAACATAAAAACCCCATAAAAGTTGGCATAAATTTGAAATCAAGTATTCTGGATAATTTGACAAAATAAAAATGTTTGCACAAGCCCATTTAGAGCAAATTGGTTCTTCATTTCTTCCCGTAGCACCCAGGTCTGATGGGGGACACATGGCCTGTTTAATGTGTAATATAGACATACAGAAAACAACAGCAAACCAAAACCACAGAGAACTGCATGCTCCCTTCCCTCCTTGGAATCCAGTGAGTTGCTTACAACTGCCCTCTATAGCTGTTGCACATATCAGGAAAGAGAAACTGTATTACACTGAGCAATGACTAACATGACTGATAAGAGAATAATAAACACAAGTGTTTATAACAGCTTCTAAATTGCCAGCATCTGGGTCTTTTCTCCACTACTTGGTATTTAGTGCTTTATATTTCCTACCTTGAAAACAAGTAAAGATTTAACAATCTCATATTTCATTACTTTTTTCTTGCATTTACTTTCAATCAACTATGAATAGTGAACAAATGATTAAATATGCATAGTCTTCATGAATGATACATAAGAACTAAATTTGTCAGATAAACTGTTCCTAAAAATATTTTGCTTATCTCTAAGCAAACAAACAACAGATATAATAAAAAAGTAGTTTTGCTTTTTTCTTTTACTAAAATATTATTAGAAATATAGTTAGAGAGTTGTAGAGGTTTTTGGCAAGTATCCTTTAACATCCTAAGGATTTCATTTCTTGTGTATGGAGTTATGAGGCTGGTAAGGAGAGGTAAGTAAATGTAGTCAGACCAAGGCAGTTACAATCCTTAAAATGGGGCTTTGCCCTGTTAACTAGCCCAAAAATAAAAATCCAAATAATTAAACAAGGATTGGGAGTTTCTCGTTTATTGTCTCTCAATGATTTCCATACTACCTCTGTTTAGTTCTCAGTTTAAATGTAAAAAAGCTGTGGTATTTCCCTCTAACTGTTCCATTCTCAAGCTCATCCTAGACTCTGAAAGTGAGACTGGCTTTTCTCTGGCTCACACATCTCCAACAAAGACCCTGCAATCCGACAGTTAGGAATTTGGTTGATGAGGTGCCAGCTGGAACCAAGCCTGGTCCATTCCCTGAGAGATGCATTGGTTCTGCAGAGCAACAAAAGGCAAATATAATAGCAAATTTCTCTAGGAAAGAGGCTGAATATATCAACAGACTAAGTACTGTGTGTCTCAGAAGACCTTTGTTACCTTCATGACTCTGCTGCTCTGGGTTGCTTAGTCACCTTGGACAAATCTCTCCACTTGTCCTTGCTGTCTTGACTACATCCATAAAAAGAAATAGACTGTCAAGTAGATGACCTAAAATAGGGCAAAGACTGCATAATAATTACGTGATGTAAAGGTAGTCAGGAAAGAGATAACTACATGCAACTTAGTCTTCTTTTAAATTAAAAAAACATGAATACAAATACTTAAGAATAGAATAAATCTGAATGTATTTCTTATAAATAACACACTAACTCCCATTGGGAAAAAAGGAACACTTAAATAGCTAATCATCCTGACATGAACCCAATTAACATAGAGACGCTGAGAACAGGTAATGTATAAAGTCATTAACAGTTACCTACCATTTTAAAAGACGTTATTGTAGCAGCTACTAGAGAAAACAACAATCACTGAAATTTTATATTCTATAGAAAGTTATTTGATGGTGTCATTAAGACTGTAAAACTTCCTAGTTGGAACTGATTTAAAATCAGACAAAAGATTAAATTGAGGAGAAAAAAACCCAACTTACCTAAATTTAAAAAAAAAAAAAAAAAGGAAAAGAAAAGGAAAAGAATAAAAAGGGGAAAAAAGATATGGAATTGAAAACAAAAGAAGACAAATGCTTGCTGGTATGCTTGCACATTGGGCAGTAATGTTTATACACTTGTTGCACACATGATGCTAATTCATAAAAATCTACTTTTTGCCTCACCAAATAAGAATAAACAAAAAATTTTTTCACATTTTCTTTGCCCTTAGATGTCTTATATCTTTCTTCATCATGTGATTAAAAGAAATTACATATTTTCTTCATAAGTTGGGGTATTTTTGTATTGTCCACTGTGGTTCCTTTAAGACACCAAGACAGGAAGAGAGGAAATAAAAGTAGACATATTTATCCTTCACATCGTTGATATACATGCCAAAGACATGCACCAACAAACAAAAAACACTTGCCAGATAAGAGAAGACATGATAAGACCAAAAAGTATAATTCCAGCACCTGGAATTTTTTAATATTACTTTGATACAGAAAGAAAAAAATTGTTTGTAATGGACATTTTACAATGTTTCAGGTTTCTTGAGCAGAGAAAGCTAAAGCCTCAGTTGGGAGCATCTGTTCATGAATGTTGAAGGACGGAACACATATTTATTTAAATATGTGAAACATATTTATTTATTAATTTTATTTAAAGTCTTCCAAGTGCAGGATAATATATTTTTTGAGGCTTCATTTACATGTTCAGGAAAGAAGCTCCCAAAGATGGTCCTTTATTAAAAATCTGATTCTAGGGTACTCCAAAAAGAATTAAATAATTTGGAAAAAAACTGCCCTTCACTGCTCTAGCATATAATTTGGCTCATACAAAGGAAGATTCTTCCTCGTTTTAGTTCTATGCCATTTCATCAAAGGTGGCAAAATAGGGAGCAAGTACCATGTAGTCTGAAAGAGGAAACATATATTTCAGGATGTAATTGCCCGAGTGTTTTCCTTGGCTGGTCCAACCTAATGATTGACATTGTTTCATTACTCACCAGGGAATTTAATTTATAAAGGGCAGAAACTTTCTGCTGTCTGGAAAAGATCGAATAAGAATTAAAATGTTAATGAAAAACAAGAGATTTGGTTTCTTCCAGGTTTTTGTTTGTTTGTTTTTTATGTAGAGGATCCAAACAACTTTAATAATGTCCTTTTGTTTTAAAACACTTCATTTTCATTCTCAGCTCCTGGCTGATTGAAGTACTAGTTTTCTGTTTACTTTTGTTTTCACCATGCTGCTGAGCTTCTGTAAGTTTCTAATACTTCTGTCAGGGATTACTCCTCAACCCTACCTGCTCATTTGTTAAGCTATTGAACGTCTTATTGTAAAAAAAAAAAAAAAAAAGGGGGGGATATGTGTGAAAAGTTACCAATTTACTTTTAAAAGAAACTATTGAAAATAGCTAGATAGAGCATAAAACAAAATCCTCTATTTCTCTCTGGAAAGAACCTGCTCTCACGTATGCAGAAATTTAAAAATAGCTACTTTTTGCTAGTAATTATTCAGCTACTTCTTTCCTGTCTTAATCTTACTCTTTCACTTCTAATTTCTTACCAACTCATCAGAAGTGATTTCCTCAGAGAAGCTATAAAATTATAATTCATTATTATAATCCCTTGTAAAGACACCATAAGGATAAATGTTTATTTATATTTCCCATTAATGTCTTGACAAAAAAAAAGAAAAAAAGCTATGAATTCTTTAGATGCTCCTCTGTGACAAAGAGGTTGCTAAGTCATTACATAATAATAAATAGCCTATATCACTATAACAGCAAGAGACACATTGTTACAAAGGTCACTTTATATCATTCTTACTCTTCCATGCCTGTCAAGATCTCAGTATGTCTCGTTTGACACAGGGAGAACACTTAAACTAGGGTGGTGAAACATGAAAGGAAGTGTCTGTGCTGTTCAAAATTGAACCAAACATGTCTTTACTCCAAGGAGACAAGTGTGAAAGTGCCTGGGTGAATGCCAGTGTATTGAAAAGGTCAGCATTTCTGAGGAAACAAATGTCTTTGACAGAAGTTTAAGCTTGGCTTGTGAGTGAAAAAAGCAGAAAATACTCATGATTTCTTTGAAAGTATATCTACACTGAAAACAATAATACTTAGGATCAGCAGTCTGAGCTAGAAGAAGTATGTCTGACAAGCCTATATTGCATAGAACAGCTCCTTGTAGGTCTAAATTCAGATTTAAAAACAATGCAGCTTCATTTGAAGAAAATGCACCTGCGCTAAAACAACTTGCCTTTACAGGACAGACGTATACTAATCATCCAGCTAACTCATTCAGGCACACCTGACCCACGCCAGACATGAGGGAGGTACATAAATACTCATTTCTCCTTTTCCTTGGCTTCTCCAAGCAGATAATCTTAGATCGCCCTGCACATCCTGGTGTAGGTACAATCTTAGAAGAACATTCTCAAGTTCCTTGCTATCCATGAAGCTCTGTAAAGTGGTTGGAAAATTGGTCTGGAATGGTTACGCTCTCCAATTAAGTCTTTTATTCTATGGTACTGCTGTGACATACCAAGGAAAAGGAATATCTCCCCTGTGGGAGTGAAGAAAGATGCAGCAGAATGTAAATTGCCTTCTCAGGCCAAGAACACAAGCAGAAACCAGGAACTGCTCTAGGCTTTTCACAGGACTCTATTCTAAAAATGAAAATTACCATATGCATAAATGATTGTAAAAATGAAATTTAAGGAAAATAATATATTAAAAAGCATATCTGAAGACTTAAAATGAAAGCTGGGATGAGTTTTAAAAAGTAATTATACTGTACTTGTTGAGTAAGTCTGAATTCTCAAGGTGACTAATAGCAGATACTTGCTATTAGCATAGCAGTTTAAATAACAAACTGCAGTACATTTTCTGCTGTCCTTTTTTAGCATAAGCAATACAGTTTACAAAAAAAAATTATACCAAGAAATTAGTAGTGTTATTGCAAAGCTGAACGTCACAATAATACATATTTGAAACGAAGCAGATTCCTTATAATGACTTTCAGCCTTTTATCATTACTTCCAGTAAGTCAGAGGCTCAGGAACAAAGTACACTCTGGGGGCAATCAGGCACAAACATGGCATTTATTCTTCAGCTAAATACAATCTCAGGCTGCCTCCTTGCTACCTTTGAGATATAAATCCTCACAAGGCCTCAGTCAGATGCAGCAATGTTCCAATAAGTCAATCTAGTGGGATGCCTGCTCTGATTATCCCAATTCATCTTCAGTGCAAGCTGCTGATATATGCATGTAATAACAAACCACTAGGGAGTATTGAAGAAAATCTAGCTTTTATATAATTAGATGTTTGCCATAAAGATCTGCAGAGTTATATAATCATCCTAGTAGACACAAATGAAGTTTTACTTTGTCTGCTACTGAAGCATGGGTAATTTGTCATCCATTTAATCCACTGTTTTCAACAGATTTATTCCTTTGCACTGCTGACTATATATGAAGATTTCAATAATCAAAGCTTATAGAATTCAAACAACTCTGATGAGCTTTGAGCATATTCAGGCCTCTCTTTCTAGATAGGTGTAATCGGCGAGAGGATCAAATTTGCTGATATTATTTATTCTAGCTGTTTGGATGAAGACAGCTATGATAGCAGGAGCCATTTATGTGATATAAATATCCTAATGAATATGCAGTTGCTTCCAGGAAAACATTTTGTAAGAGTTGAGTCCCTAACCAGTATTGCCACACTGACAAACATTTCTAGTTCAAATGTGGTCACAGTCCCAGCCACTATATTTTTCCAGAAAAATACCATTTTCAGGGGAAAATGAACACCCAGGGTGTGAAATGCCAGTAGTAAGAGTATTAAAACTCCTGAGTAATTAGGGAAAATTAGTGAAAAATGCCTCTATGGTTAGAAGAGATCAGCTCCTCCCTAAGTCTGAGAAACTGAAAACTTTCAAGAAATAAAGAATAAAAGATGCTTCCCAGAAAAACTGAGATGTTTTTCGAGAGATGCTCATCACTACAGATTGTGAGGAATAGGTGTCAAGCATCATTATTTTCTAAGAGAAAATACCCCTTTAGGGCATGTATATCTGCAGAGAGATGAATTCAAACAGCTTCCAGAGTTTTGAATCACAAAAGAAATGTATCCCAAAAGGAGAAATTTTATATACCTTCCTCCCATTGATTCCAACATCATGCAACACAAGTTACCACGTTCAATAAATATTTTCACTGTTTTACAGACTATCACAGCATTACTAAAATTATTTTGATTTAAGCTAATCATCATCTGGTTCTCCTCTATGCTACCATCTATGGGAGTGCAAATATAGACAAGATTTACTGGCATAATAAGTAACCTTGGTGAGGAAAGTAGTCCTCCCACAACTAACCTGCAGTGTAAGACAGTGTATAGTGTGTCATCTGCATTTATTTAGAGGATAGATTTGCTATTTACTATTAGTACTGTATGCCCCGAAAATAAATTTTTAAAAATTGCCTTTTTCTTTTTGCTTTTTTTGGGTTTTTTTGAGTCTATGTCAGCTTCTTCAGCAGCAGTCTGCCTTTATCTGTTCTTTGGTATCACATCTCAGGAGATTTTCCTCCTAACATGCTACCATCCAACTAGAGTGAACAAAAGGACACTAGTGATTATTTAAAGTAATACCAAAATCCATATTTAGTCACATTTGGCCACTGAGAATATAGTGGGCAATAAAAATAGAATAATTTAAAAATATAAAAAATTTTTCCGTACTTCACCCAATGCATTTTCTATTCCATAGCTAAAATATTTATGTTACTGTTCATCAGTTGGATTCTTCTTTGGACGTGGGTACCTGATTGTATTTTGGGTCTCAAGCACCTGCAATTGAACCTCATTGCATTCTTTTTCTCAATTTAATGCAGACAGAATAATCGCTTACATATCTGAATGACAGAATGCTATAAAATGACACATTTATGAGAGAGAGCATATTGGATTTCATGGGAATGACTGGAAAACACTGCTCTTTAGTAGCTGGTCTCTAGTAGCTGTTTTTCATCACTTGCAGAAGACCTAAAATCAATGGATATTTTTATGAAATGCAAAAATGTGTCAAATGAATATATGCACGCAGTGTAGCAGCTATGATAACAGTAATATGTCCATTGCAATAAGCTGTGCAGCAAACTCTCTGTAGAAATTGCCAGATGCATCACAAGCCCTGATAGAAAATCCACAGAATAGTCAGTTTTACTAATTTGTTTTTTTTTTCTTTTTCTTTGCTGATACCATGTCAGACTCTAACCATCAAAACTTTTAGTAGCAAAAAGAATGCAAAGATAATATGAGACAAAAATCTACTTTGCAATATCCTTTACCTTCTAAATGAACAAAGACAGAAATTTATAAAATATCTCCGATTTTGTTGGCTTCTGCCTGATCAGATGGAACAGCCCAGAACAGAATAGGGAAAACATAAAAGACCTGGGAATTAAGAATTAGGGTTTCACAGCTCAGTTGTCTCTGTGTTGAAAACGTATCTGTGTGCTCATGTAAGGAAGTCAAATAGACATATATACCTATTTATCACTGTGTTGATGGCGTTCGTTCAATATGAAGCCATAAATACTTTTTTGTGCATAATCACTTTGTAAAAATAAGATGTAAGCTCTTAGTGTTTAATTCCATGTTTTCGTAATGTAACGTAGACGGAAAGTTTGCCAGCTCTATATAGAACCAAAACCTGTCTTCTCATATCAGAAGAGACTTAGAGAAGAGCAAAATTGTTTTCTCATTGTTAAAACACACGTGTTAAATTACAATTGTGGTTGCATATATATGTGACCAATCAATAAAAAATATGGCAAACCTTCAGAAAATTTTGGTAATTTATTCAAGAAAGTTTATTTTACTTCCTATCATGCCTTACTGCATGCACATCCTTACTATAAAAACACCGCAGGATATTTTACAAAAGAATACAAAGATACTTTTATGCTGTAGGTCTGTCTTTTAATTTACTTTTCTTTAAGATACCTGGGGAAATTTTCACTTACAGAAGAGAAGGGCATATTGCTTGCTAATACAATTTTAGGGAAAGTAATTTTTCAAAGCAATTACATTACATATTTTTTAACCTAAGATTGTGAAGTAGCACATACAAGCTTTCATCTCAAGACACAATAGCCCCCCATTGCTCTTTATTTCATGATATAGTATGTATAAATCAACATCCAGGCAAGGCGATGCTCATTGCATCTCTTCTTATTGCTTGTTTTCCAGAGATCTGATCTAAGATTACATGGCTGCACCACATCAGAGCAAACTTTGAACAGGGACCTGAGGATTGTTAGGAGGTTGCAAAGGTTGAGTACAGAGAAAAATATTTCAGGACAGCAAGATCCTGCTGCACTCAGGGCCTTGAGAAAGACCATGGCCTAGAGAGGAAAAGCAAGAAATTTGTATGAGATGTCACTGAGATATCTTAGCAGCAGTCCAAACTGGTGGCTGAAAGCAATTGGTTCAGATGAATGATATTTATTAAAATCAGAGTCTGACTCTAAGTCCAGGAGATTTTGAGTAATAGCATTTGACTTCTGGGGAAAAAAATACTCTGCAGATTTCTAGCTAAATATTCCCCACGGGCAGTTTCCATGATGTGCTACTGTTGTAATGTATGAGAAGTATACTTCCATCAGCTTCCACCACTTCTCTCTATAGATTATGATTCCTGACAGGACTGTAACTCCAACCACACAACTGCTGTGTTTGCTGAACTGCTGAACACTGTCACAGATATCTCCAGATACGACACTTTAGTAGAAGTGTTGTTTACAATTAAAAGCCAGCATACAGAGGAAGGCACATGTGAGCTATAGCTCCCCTGAGAAACAAGAAATCAATCCCAATCAAGTTGTTGTCTGAGAAGTAGGCTTTTGTTGTTATAGTTTTGAATAAATAGGAGTAATTTTTATGAAACATATCTATTTTAAACAGGTCTTCAATTCCCTCATAAAACTTCTTTCTTCATCCTGTTGCACAAGCTTAACAAACACATACGTTACCTGCACAAAATACTGCTTTCCTTTAGAAGACATTTTAAGACCTGATTTATGAGGTGATTCTTAAAATAAATATCAACTTCTTTAATTGCTGCCTATTATTATAGCTAAAATTTTTATCTCTGTTTAAAATGTAACAGAACATTGATATACATAGGGTGAGGCAGAACTGTGGCTATTCCTGTGCCAGGGAAGAAATCAGAGTAGATTGGTATAGTGTGAATACAACAGGTTGGTAAATATCTGCAGGACCTGTCAAGATTTGTCTTTGCAACAGTACTGCATGCTTGTGAAAATTTTTCAGAATAGAATGAAGAATAGAATCATAGAATTGAATCATAGAATGGTTAGTGTTGGAAGGGTCCTTAAAGATCACAGAATCATAGAGTGATTTATGTTGGAAAAGACTTCTAAGGTCAGTGAGTTCCACGGTCAAACTAACCCTGCCAAGTCCACCACTAATCCATATCCCATCTTGTTCCCTCCCTCCCTCCACTATGGGCAGAGACAACTTCCACTAGACTAGGCTGCCCAGGGTCCCATCCAGCACGTCCTTGAACACCTCCCAAGGTGGGGAGAAACCCATTCCAGTGTCTCGTCACCTTCACAGGAAAGGATTTCTTCCTTATATCTTATCTAAAACCAACCTCAGTCAGTTTGAGCCATTCTTCCTCTCCTATCACCACATGCTCTTGTAAAGGGCCCTCTTCAGCTCTCTTGTAGGCCCCCTTTGGGTGCTGGAAGGTGCTCTAAGGCCTTCCCAGAGCCTTCTCCAGGCTGAAAAGATCAAGCACCAGTTTGTAAAGCAGAGAAGAGTGAGAAAAATATCGTAGCTGTGCTGCACCCTCCAGTGTGACTTCTGTAGGTATATAAATGCAACTAGACCCAAGTAACATGCGAGGTGAAATCAAGGCTCTGAATTCTTAACTATTTCCATCTCTTTACGTCATTAGGCTCTAACTGTGTTTGTTCTAGATTTAACTATGGTTGAGTGTCTCATACTGGTCTTAATTTCCTAGCTTTTAAAATTCTTTGTGGCACTGTTTCCATCTTCTCTTTTTAGTTGTCTGAATTTTGTGTTGAATATTTTCAGAATTTAGAAAATAGAGAAGAACAAAGCAAGTAGTCATCTTGCTCAGTGAGACTGCCAGGACTCATCAAGATAACTATTGAGTAGTGTAGTCAATATATAGCTTAATTTCTGATTTCTCTAAGTCTATCTCACATTAATATTAATCATTTAAGTACTGTCAAAATTCAATGTATTACTATTAGGTAAGCTTCATTCAGTTTCAAGATAACTTTATATCTTTTGGAAGAAGAGATCACCACTGAAAGAATTAAAATACTAGAATTATATGACTTTCTTTTTTCACATGGGGGAAGAGTCATGACTAATATCTAAACACTGTTTTAATTTGCCTCGCTGAACTTGAACCACTTATTTTAATAATTCCATGAAGAATGACTGTGCCTCAAGCTGAAATGCCCTTGAAAATGCCACTTAAAACAATTCAGATGTTTCTGAGAACAAGATCAGAGAAGAAAAATCTGTTGGTCTGCCCTTATTGAAAGCACCAATGCAATTGCTTTAGAAGATGTTGTACCATCTCTCTGAAACCATGTTTCAGAGCATGAACTGGAACTTCAGCCCTATTTTAATGAAATAAAAATAAAATTTGAATTAATTGTCTATCTCTGAAAATATCTCTGGATCTTCTCAGATTTTTAATATAAATGAGTAGACTTTGACAGTTGAACACCCAAACAAAGAATTTACTCTTTTTTTAAGGTCCATTCCAGGTCATAAGATACAAACAGTTATACATATAAAATTCTTCCTCTTATTTTCAAGTGCCTATTATGGCTGCAGAAACATTAAATCTGAGCTCTGGATGTAAGTAAAGAGTTGCACTATAATGTCAAGAAATATGACTTAAATTAAGAGATTCACGGTAAGGTCCTACAGGTTAAGAGTAACTATGGAGTTAACTGTCTTAAAAATCAGTGAGTACTAAATGATAATTTTTCTTGTTTAATGTCATGGTTTACTTGATTTTACTCATTGTAATACAGTAAAATATCAGCAGCATGCTACACATACATACAAACACATATATTTTAACATTTTTATTATTGGTTGCAAAATATAGAAAAAGAATATCCTACATCTTTATGGCAGAGAGAAAAGCAACAACAGCTGGCTTATCTATACAAGCAAAGGAAAGAGCTGAAAAGCAGCTAATAGGAAGAATGAAAGAAAACTTAATTTGAATCTGTAATCCTTTCAACATTTCTCTTGGAAATGAAGAGCAGATTCCATTTTTTGCACTAAAATATCAGTCATAAAATTTTGATCCCAAACAAAAATATTTTATTTTGTTCTACCAGCTAACAATACAGCAAGAAAGCAACAGAAATCAACCAAATTCTAGTCTCTTAGTTAAAAAGAAATATTCTAACAGTCTGAAAATTTGGGTCACCAATTGAAAAAGCAGTTGATTTCCCTTAATTTTTACTGTTTCATCTAACTTTTATTCAGGTTTAAAAGTGCTTGCCTTTCTTACCCATTTACGATTTTAATCCTCTATTTTTCTCTCTTTTTACTCTAGTCAAGCTTTCAGACAGAGAAAATTTCATTAAAAAAAAGGTTTAATATTTTTCTCTGTATGATCCAATCAGCATGGGTTTATGAAAGGCAGTTCCTGCTGACCAAACTGATCTCATTCTATGACAAGTTGAGATTTGGACTTGTTATTCTTAAAGGTCTTTTCCAAACTAAATATTTCTATGACTTTATAATTCTGTGAAATCTTTAAAGACTTTGACATTTTGCTAACTTGCTAATGTTAAGTTTTTTCCTATTCTTTTTCACTTATTCTATAATCAATTCATTTTGTTGTTTTAGTCACACTGTATTGTTATTCTACTAGATATAATAATTCTTCTTTAAAACCTTTTCTTGCTGTTTAATTTTCTAACAGAGCTACAACTGAATCAATACTTGAGGCATATTTGAAATTATATTAAAAACTGCAATATTGCATAGTCCATTTACCAGAAAAAAGTAATGATTAATGATGTTTAATTTCCTTTGTATTTTCTAGTATTTTCTTTCTTTTGCTTTATTTTTGGAACATAAATTTTGGATAGCTGCACAGAATGCACAATTCATAAGGAATATGATTTTTGTCACAGCAGGACCTATGCCTATTTAGGATTATGAACATATGTCCTAATAGTGAGATATTGAGTGGAAAAACTTATTTCATGTGGTCTAATTTTCCACATGTCCTGCCCAAAGCATTTCAGAGGTTTGACATTAAATTTTGTGGTTACTGATAAAATGGTCTTCCCTTGAACTTTCATCAGAAGGCTTTATAAAATTAAGATGCTAAAGGGGTGGTTATACAGCACTTTTTAATGTATCTTCATTTTCCTTGTCCAGTAAATGTGAAAGAATATGAGGACTATGAGCTAAATGACTTGGCAATCTGAATATAACATCTATTAGGAAGTACAGAAATATCTGTTCTTTCACATTTATCTTTAGATACCCCAGATAAGAACAAAATGTTTCTTGTTATTCATGAGACCTAATCTGGCCCTCAAAAGACTGTAATGGCTACATCACTTTTTGAGTTGTATTTGCATACATTTAAGGTAGGTTAAAAATCACTGTGGGCAAAACTATGTAGCCATATATTTTGCTGAAAAAAGTTCTATCTGCCATCACTCTGCCAACAATATTTGTGATACGGACTCAGATATATCAAGAGAAAATAAGTTTTACTACATTAATTAATCTTGCTGCTGATGACAATGATGAGAAGATGAAAAAACCCAAACTTTTCTCTTCTAATCCTTTGTTTATGTCAGTGGCAGACTTCAGTGTAATAGCAGTCCTTGCAGCACAGATAATCCCTAAAGGAGCTTTCCACAGCTTCATGCATAGGTACATTATTTTTATTAATGGAACCATTGATTTCTAGCTTATAAGTGCCATGTGCCTAGATCCACAGTTCTGTGAGGATGCATTTGAAATATATGAGATTCAGACTACTTGTGAGACAGGGAGACAGCTCTTTCAAGTGAATATAATTTAGTGGTAACTTTACTTACCTGAGAAATAAATCAAGACAGACATTAACAAAATAAATAGCACAGGCAGCCACTATTTGTGTTACATGTACTACCTGGGAGGAGCCACTGAAGCAAGGGCAATAGTATGAGAGCTGAGTGTTGATTTGGGGGTTCCCCAAAATGCCATTTTACACATCTCTTCATCTGTCACACCCTCAATCTATCATTTATACAAATTCATTATTCAAATTCCATCATCAAATTTAATCACTATTTAATTTACTGAATATAAAATGAATCCTTATTATAGTTACATCATGCATAAGAACAGTTAGATCAAATGAAGGGATCCACTGTGTAAAACTTTTAGGGCATAATTAATCTGATGAGCTTTGGACATCAATTTTCAGAGATAACCAGACAACTCAATTTGCCTTTATCACTTCACTGACCACAGAGCCAGTCTTGAGTATTTGGCCTTTAAGTAGATCATTTACACCACAGAAAAGTACTGGGATTTATCCAGCTTGTTGTGGGTTTCTCACATGAATTTCTCATGAAACATCTGCAATTATTCTCTTAGATCTTTTTTAGTCTATGCAGATGTAATCATTGTACTCAATCTACTGTGCAAAGAATCTTAATTTAAAGTAGATGCCTACATTTAATCAAATTTAGTCTTAAAAAAAATGTAGATACGTAAAAGTAGGTGAGATAAATTCCACCAGGGGCTCACATCATTTTCTGACCACACAGAACATTATACCAGGACATGGAGTAGTCAGCATCCTTACATCTGAAAGATGTGTAAGAAATATTTCTTCATTTCAATGACCAGCAATTGTGCTTTGGGAGGGAATTGATGTCCAGCTAACACAAAAATCCTGTCAGAACTTTTCAAATTACATGAGAATTTTATTTTTTCTATAAAAAATAAGCATTTAATTGTTTCAATTCACTAAAATCCTTTGCTAAAGAGACGTTTTCACGTGTTGCAAAAACTCTGGATAATATGTCATCTTTCTCCTGATTAAAACAAAAATATTTTCTTAGGACTGTAATGAAAAGAAGGTGAGATCCTTTGATAAATACATTTCTACTAAATTACATTGATGAAAAGATTTGTGTACTAATTCAGCAACTTTTAACAGTAGAAGCAGATGTCATTTAAAGGAAGCTAGCACTCAGAATGAACTACGACTTTTTAAATGCTCTTTATTCCGGTGATGGTCATTACCAAGTTGAAAGTAATGGAAGATAATTTATGGACAGATTTTTTTCTTTCTTATACTGAAGACTAGGCTTACCCAAAAAAACCACAAACCCATAAATAATTACATCTGTTTCATGGTTTTCCCAGGATAACAGGCTGATAAAGACACATGCCCCTTCTTATGCTGATATAACAGAAGCAGCTTCTAGGTTAGCTCTACATAACACACAGTGAGGAAAGAGAGCTTCTTTTCTTTTCAAAGGAAAAAGACAATGTTTCAAAGCGGGCTCTATGCCTTTCAGTGAGTTTGATTTTAGTGTCAATGGCGTAATACAATATGTATCTCACTGAGGCAGCTGTAGATCAGGTAGGATATTTCCTTAGAAAGACACTCATGTACTGTTGAGAAATTACCACTATTCCACCGTGGAAGGAAGGAAACAAGAAAGGGAGGAAGAGAGGGTTGGAGGAAGAGAGGGAGGGTTTGTCACAAACACAATATTTTTATTTGTAGTAAGACACATATTTTTCATATCTGTCAGACAACCCAAGATACTCCAGATTATTTCTGAGAAAAAATGGTTCTCTCCTCCTTTTATTTTTCAAGGAAAAAATCCCATAGAGGATATTTTTAGTTCATCTTAACCTTTAGGGATGCTTACACTTCCTCAGTGACCCCACTTAACCAGCTTTCTAACTCATGTCTCCTCCTGATACCTCCTGCAAAAAGCAGTTGGCAGGTTAATTTGCACAGTAATAAATGCTGACTCCCAGCCTGCAAGAAACTGATTGAAAGAGATTACCTCCCAACAGTGCTTGTTAGCTGTGATTGACATATCAATACGAGACACACTCTTATTTTCCACCCTGTCCACCCTCAATTTCAGACAGAAGGGCATTTTAAAGGCACTGAAAATAACTAATATAAATTCTTGCTGTAAAGATAGCTATGAGTTTTCATGTGTCTCAGCATTATAATTTTGCCTTCATTTATCTCACTTTTTTTCTAGAAGTCAGTATGAAACGGAGAAGCATGTCCTATTGTTCCCAAGCTTGCTCCATCTTAAAGGATATTTTAACTGCCCTTTTAAAAAGAGCAAAGCTAGGGCTTGTTGTTGTCAGTTTTTCTTTCAATACACCAAGTTCAGAATCCAAGTATTGATCAGTAAACAAATGAAATATGTGAGACAGGATGATTACCCAATTCACTTTAGTATTGCTTGACAGATGACACTGATAAATAAGCCAAACAGAACAAAGGTACAGGCAACTACTCAGTCCAAAGTCTGGGTAATATGACAATATTTTATTTGGGAAAATATGACCATATTTTATTTGGGAAATTTACTTAACACCTTCACTGACATAGTGTTACAATGAACGCTTATCTTTCCAATAACCCAGCTTGTTTACTAGCTAGCAACTATGCAGTGTATTTTGGAAGTAGGATTAGTGATCCTGGTGAGAGCTCTGTATTTTATAAACTACCAACCCCACAGCCAGAAAGAAGGCTGCACTTTCAGCTGAAATTTACTGACAATTTCAGCTTAAAGGCTAACCCAGAGAAGGCTCCACTTTTGTGATACATTTCTGCAAAGTGAGCTCTTTGCTCATTACCAGTCTCTGATCCTGAAAACCCATTAACTACCAGAACTACAGGGGGAAAAAGTGCCTTGAGTGCCTTGTAAAATGTCACAGGTGTAGTCATGTGAATCAGAGTTAACATTTAAAACAGCCAGAATACATGTGCAGGAGAAGCTGGGGAATTCCCACTTCACTCATCTTACACTTATGTACAAAGGGTAAGATCCAAACTTCTCACTCAGTTGCCACCTAATTCGAGACAAACTCCAGGTACTTCAGGTTTTTTCCCTTCTATTTTGAAAGCCAGCCAGCTCAGAATGGTTGTCACTCTTGAAAGAATTATTGATTTTCACAAGACCTCTGAAGGAGAAACTACTGGTCCCACTGGTGCTTTGTTTTACCTAGTGGTACAGTGCACAGCAAAGGTTTACCCCAGACTACCAAAGTGTGGTCTTCTCTTTCCCAAGACATTTATTCAGGTCTCTGGTGGAGCCTGTGCAGGGCAGAAAGCAGAGCAGAGTCCTGTGCTGGAATTATTCTTTTCTTAGAATAACTGGAGATCTGGTAGATCTTTCCTTGGAACACTCACCTACTTCACTCTAAGACCTGGTTTCTGCTCAGGGAAATGTTTATGTGACTTTTTCCAACCACTATTTAGTGGAAAATGCACAGTCCCTGAATCATGCTTGGAAAGCTCCCCAATAGCTGGAAGGCCAATCCCCAAACACTCATATTTGAACTCTTGCTGCTTTTTTGTCCCTTCTCTCTGGTCTAGTGCGGAATAGCTTTTTGACACATAGTGAAAGAGGTTCAACAGAAAGTGAAGTGGTCTCCTTCTATCTGCAGTCTAGAGGCCACATGACTCTCTCAGGGGGTGGGAGTTTGAGTACCCTCTGGCAGAAGAGGCATTGAGCTCAAGTGTGTCAGATAGTAGAAGAATATTCAAGTATCCCAAGAAACTACGTTAAAGAAAACAGCAGAACTTCCCTTTGTAGCTATACTTGGGGAAGAGGATTAATTAAAAAAAATATGTTTGCTTTGGTTCAGGTGACCATTATGAGAACTTCAGTTTTGATTATGGAATAGAAGATGGTGGATAGATTATCACAATATAGTGACTACACACAGACACCCCTACCGTGTGTGGGGTCTGCCTAAGGTGGAGTTAACTTCCCCCCCAGCACTGTGGCACTCCCTCACAGTGCTGTGCTGTGTTTGGACTCCTCAAAGGTGTCAGTAACACACCAGTGTTTGGCTACTGCTGAGCAGTTCTGACACACCACCAAGGCTGTCTCTCCAGTATTCCCCCTCACCAAAGCCCCGTGGGCTGGAATTGGGCAAGAAGCTGGGAGGGGACAGAGACTGAGTAAAGGGATATTCCACACCATATGGCATCTGCTCAGCAATAAAAGCTAGGAGAAAGGACGAGGAGGGAGCATTCATTATTTATGACACTAATCTTCCAGACCATCCGCTTCATACACTGAAGCAATGCTTCCCAGGAAGAGGCAGGACATTGCCTGCAGATGGGAAGTAAATAATAAATCTTTTGTTTTCCTTTGCTTCTATGCAACCTTTGTTTTTGCTCTATTAAACTGCCTTTATCTTGATCCTTGAGGAGTTTTTCCATCTTATTTTTTCCCCTCCATCCCAGCTGAGAAACACTGTGGGTACCTGGCATCTAACCAAGATCAACCCACCACACCCTTCCCCCCTAAACAAACAAACACAAAAAAAAAAGAGAGAGGAAGTGTGTGAGAAATTGAAATTACCTGCTACTCTTTTTCTTTAGAGTAAAAAATCTCAGAAAAAAAAAAAAATCATTACTCAGACTGTAGGAAAACATGAGTTAAGGAAACATTTTATTCAGCAGGAGACTATTTCATCAGGAGGCCAGAGAAAATCAAGTAGATGTTGACCCAGCTGCTACCGAAGCCTGGAAGCTTTTTGAGTATTTCCTATAATTACACAAATCTCATCTGAGGAACTACAGATTTGAAAGTAAGAGCTAAATCCTCTGAAGAATATTTCCCCAGAGGCATTTATTTCTAACGGAAATTATTCCTTCAGATGTTTGAGTCAGTTTACTCCAGAGAAGTTTGGGGTTTTGGACAAACAAAATGCTGCAGAATAAAAAAATATTGCTAACCACAGGTAGTAGTTACTATTATTCCATAACCTTTCCACTTTTTCAGGGCATTTATTTCCGTGATGCTGAGGACTGATAAATTGTATTCCATTCCTTAAGAAGTAGTAAAACTTTCAAAAAAACCACCCACACAGGGACTGAAGTTGTTCAGACACAGATGAAATAAAATCTTGCAAAAATAATTAAAATTCATCTGCACACAGCTGCGTGTGAGTGGTTCTGTTTAGAAAGAACAGGTTTGTCTCTATGGGAAAATAGGTCTTACAGGTTTGCTGCTCCTCATTAGGCATTCTGCTCCACATCTGTAGCTCTTCTCTATTCTGCTATATGATTTATGTATATTCACCGATACTTTTCCTTAAGTAATTTAAAACACAACCATCGAATCATACTTGCCAAAAAGACTGTTGCAGTGTACTAAGGAAGACTGGAACACATTTTCTGAAAAATCAGTTAATGAAGAGTGAATGGGGATGTCTGCATGTAGATGCATCAGAAGGAATGGGATAGGTCTCAGGGCTTATTAACAGGAGCAGGGCTCTCTGAATGGCCTCTGCTAATGGCTACCAGATCCGCCATCCGCTGTCCATAACCAGGATGCCACCAGGAGAAGGCATATCTGTAACTTGCATGTAGTCCCCATCCTAGGAGAAACCTTGGAGACATGAGGAGGACTTGACAGCTTATGTCCCTTTTCCACCACGTCATCACAAGGGATGGGGGAGTTCGCACGCGGATTAACCACGGGGTACCTGGCTGCTGGACAGGCTCCTCGGGCTCTGCACATCCTGGCGGTTCTGAGTGTGAGACTGGGAGAGAGTGAGGGTAACTGAGGGAAAGCTGGTTTGTTTCAGATTTTATTTTAAATAAATCACCTCACTCTCCTAATAACATCTGGCAGGGTTGGTACATGGTGGCATTTGTACTTCCTACAAACTCTGTCCTAATAACATCTGGCAGGGATATTTCCTACAGGGCTGGTACATGGTGGCATTTGTGCTTCCTAAAAACTCTGTGGCACATAATTGTGCTAAGGTGTTTTAAATCACAAACACAAGGAGATTTCAAAAACCTTTTTGCTAGACAGACCACTTGACATCAGTTTCTCAGCTGTATGGGAGCAAATCCAGCTCTGTGGAAAGGCATGCAGACTTCTTCCAGTAAAGAGAGAAAAGGGTTCCTTCCTGATAAACGAAAAACTAAAGGACTGTGAAATATGCAATTGGAAAAATGCATTGGGAAAATAGAAAAACTAAAGTAAAAGAATTTTAGTAACAGTTGAAGTATAGATAATTTTTTGTTCAACATTCATACACTTTTAACAAGTATTCTGAACAATTTTGTAATATCATATAAGAATATTTTAAAACCCCAAACCTACAAATAAGAATTACAAGAGGAAGAGGCTGCATGACAGAGAAAATGATACCCGTTAGGGAACCTGTGTCAGAGAGAACCAGACCTTATTCCTCTAGTTTCAAACCTTAACTCAACCCACAAAGATTTTGCCTATCCCTAAACAGAAGAGATTCCTTAGAAGCATAAGGATTTCTTTTCCCAGACTCCTCACTCACTTTGTCTGAAGATCTTTATACCAAAGATGTGCCAAGTGTTGTTTCTTTGGGGAAGTGATAGCTACAGAGTTTGGAGTTTTCCAAACCTAGCTGGCCAAATAAATAATATCTTATTGAGAAATGCTGATCATCTTTAGTGCAAATGCTTCTTCACAGTCTTTGAAGCATTTTTATTAAATTGATTAAAGTATGCAAATGTCAGATTTGTCACACTGTAACAGGAATTCTTTTCTGTACAAAGCAAAACCCTTTTCTGGAAAAAAATTCAAGAACATATATTCACTCAATGTCTGCAACAAAATCAAGATGTTGTTCAGACTTTTTTATTTTTCAGCTTCCATGAATAAGAAATATTTTGAAAAACCTGTTAGGCTGCTACTAGGGTTTGAATTTTTTTTTGAGGCTCCAGCCACATTGCTAGTAGAGCATTAAATGTGAAATAATCTTTCTAATGCTAACATATCATATCTTCATTTTAAAATAATTATTAAGGACATGTAGCACTGTAATTTTTAAAACCACTTACCATACATACTAGGCACTAAAAAAGAAAAATCAGAATATACTCAGGAGACAGGTTTCTTCCAGGCCATCTGTAATGCCCAATCCATACAAATGCTTCTCTCTAACAAGGTAACAAACAGGGAAAGGAAGAACAACTCTGACGTGATAGAATGGAATTCAAGTTCCTTCCACCATTTTATTTCCCAGTGAATGTTTTCTTCAGTGTAATTCAGGCTATAATGTATTATAAAGATATCTGACACAGATTTGCAAAGAATCTTAGGTCCTAAAAAATGTTAGTCCAGCATGGCCCAAGGAAATGGGAGTGAGTCCTTGTGAATAGAGAAGGAAGATGATTTAATCATCTAAGAGCAACTTTGTGATGTTCTTCAGATTAAAAAGTCTGGGGACAGAACCACCCCTATCTCATGAATACCTACGTATCTTAACACTGTAAAAGTTAATAAGTTTTAGGAAGATTCAGAATCCTTAAAAAACCTACTCATTGAAGGTAGGTGAAACAGTAAGATCAAAATCAAATTTTTGTCATATCCAGACAGACAAATATTGCTGGACTGTTTTGGTTGGTAGGTTGGTTCGTTTTTTATTGTTGTCTTTTTTATTATTTTTTCCTGTTTATTCAGATTCTAAATTTCTCCCAGGAATAATTATTATCACTTTTGTAGCAACTGAATTAACTTTCTGGGGCTTAATACATTTTTTTTAGGTGTAAGTTAACACAACTTCATAAACATGTATAAAACCTCTGAGAATTTTTCAGAATATTTTAACTAGTCAGTCACTCGTGTTTCTGCCATGAGAATAATCTTGAGCTCTCATCTGGACGTCTGAAAAAAGCAAGTATTTGAAAAGGCTTTTCTAGGAATGCTACTTGCTAGTTTATAAACAGGGCAGCAAAATGAATAATAGAAACAAAAACTTGTGCAGTCATTGAAAAGGCCTGAAGATGGTTATTCTTCTGATCACCTGACACAGAAAAAAAATGTTTACAGCAGAGTAAAGAATGGAAAATAAGCAGTTTTCATTATGTTTTCCTTAGCTGAAAGATAGGCTTACTCAACCAAGGGCATGAAATTTAAAATTGCAAAGAAAATCTGCCAATATATATTTTATTCAGATTACTGAAATTTCAGAATATATCTTAGTAATGATGGAGCCCCAGCTCTGCAATAACTCTGAAAAGATGTCTGCTATAATTAAATCTTGCATGCTGTGGGATTTCTTAAACCAAGACGATGAGATAGACATAGATACATACATATGTAAAATGCAGAAGGGGCAAAAGAGATCATAGTGAGATAGGTGTCACAGATTTATACTCTTACATCAGGGAATGGAGAAGAGATTTCAATTTTGTGTGATCTGGATGGCTCTAAAAATTTTAGTTTTAATTTAATTATGTTGAAATTAAGTCTTCTGTATCAGCTAATTCATTATTTCCCCCCTCATTTTCCAGCACATTTCCTTCTTAATCAATGAAAAATTACAGTCCTCCAATGAAGGAACTGAATGGTTGTGGAAACCTATTCTTTCGATAATAGTTTTATATCTGAGAAAAGGGAATAAATATTTGCCTTTAGTTGATTAACCAGCTATCTGTATAAGTCACTGGTTTGGCAAACAGCTACTGAGTTCTTACAAAATCACACAAAAGAACATGTAACTTCAGGAATCTCCTTCCTGGTGCTTAAATGAGGTAACATAGAATCACAGAGTCATTAGGGTTGGAAAAGGCTTCCATGGTCATCAAATCCAGCATGAAGTCCTCTTCACAAACATTACTACCCTATAATAATATATTTATGATATGTTTATGATATATTTATGATATTAACAATATATATGTATTTGTATTGCTTTACCTGGTGAAAGTCTGGTATATGAGGAGGATTTTTTCATTATCTTGGTTTTAAGATTTAAAATGTTTGGTGTGAAGCATATAATCCTCCTTTCCTCCCTCCCTCCCTCCCTCCCTCCCTCTTTCTTTCTTCCTTTCTTTCTTTCTTTCTCTTTCTCTGTTTTTTTTCATTTCAGTTATGTATCAAAAAGACTGCAGAATAATCTTTTTAATGGTCTCAACTTTAGATAAATTTAACTGGAAACCTTATAACATTAGAAAAAGACTGAGTTGAATTACATTGTAAATTAGGACAGTTGAATCCATCCCAATAAGTAGCGGAAAAAAAATTTAATTTTTCAACCCCCTTGTGCAAATAACTAACATGTTTCACTTAAGCAAAATCACATCAACTTGGATGTCTGCCTTTCCCAGTATGTTCAATGCAAATGAGGTGAGAAGAGGAGCTGAGGGAATTCCCTGGTGTGATATATATTTTATGAGGGTATTGAATTTTTTTCTTTGCATTTAAAAACTTTTGCTTAGCTTGAATAGCTGCTTCTTGGGTGAGGGAAGAGTGAAGGGGAATGGGATACACTGTACACTGATACACTGATCCTCTTAGATGAAGAAAGTTCTGTACCATATAGACTACTATTTTATTATTTGCACTGTAGCAGAGCCCAAAAGTCCAGTCAGGGATCAGAGGCCCATTTTTGAAGTGAATAAAAAGACAACCAAGATTGTTTCCAAAAGCAAATAAAGACTTTTCCAGTTGTTATTGGCAAAAGCCAACTTCTGTATTTCCAAAATAATAAAATTCAATGTTACTTCAGTGCATATTACCTAGATCCAAGAGGTCAATAAGATTCAGGTTACTGGAAAAAGCCCTCTTTTGGCTTACAACTAAATAGTTTCATACTATCTAAATTCCCATTGATGCTGCTTTTAACTTACTGCCTTTTTCTGATTTTTTACTATTTGTATTTGTGACAGTAGATAAGAAGATATAAAGGGTAATTTAAATCCGCATTTGGGGATGGTCTCTTCTCTTACTTGAATTCTTGGAGAAACTCAATATTATTAGATAGTGCATCAGTGAAAATATTCCAAAATTGATTTATTGTATTGCAGTTTATATCCATTTGTCACTAGAATTTCTCTGTATGCAGTGCCTTAGTCCATTTAAAATTTATAGCAGAGTCTTTTCTAACTGAAACAGAGCTAGTTCTCAAAGCTGACTATAAAAGACTGCATAGTGCATTGTAAGAAACTGGATAAATTCATCCATGATTGATTATTCTTTGTGTTCTTTGGTGTAACAATATTATAAAAAACTTTTTGGATGCAAATAGGTGAAAGCCTAACATAACTGAAAAAAACCACCATGGCATGCATCCAGTCATGGTCTGACTCCACTAACTCACTTTGCTTCAGTCAAAATATACCTGGACTGACTTCTCTGTCTTGAACTTGACACTGACAGCCCCTAACTTGAGTTAGAAGTGGTTTTTCATAAGAAAATTCAACTCCCAATATTCTTAACTTGGGGGAATTTTCTGCTGCACACAATTTTTTTCAGAATTTATGGCTCCCCAGGGGAATGAAATAAAGAAATTCATCATATATATATCCCGCTAAGCTCGCCTAATACTTATCTAAGGCACTTCTCCATAAAATACATTAAGACATCAGTATTCTTCTTCTGAAGTGATGTCTTTTAAACTTGACCTTGTTGCTGATTTATGTATTGTACTTGTACAATAGAGAGGAGAGAAAATGCTTCAAATATTAATCTTAAAGAACAAATGAACTTTTAAACATATGCCAAGTACTCTCCTATTTCTTTGGAAGCCTTCACCACTTCTCTATACTGGGCATATGGCTTAATTGCTTGGTAGTCCATGGCATGCTAATAGAGTATCAATCTGATTACAGAACCCTTTGAACTGTCATTGGTGAACATATTGGAATGTGTCTGCATTTTTTCTTAGAGAGTAAATTAAATTGCAATTAGAAACACAATGTAACATTTTGCAAATCTTTTATTTATAGTGCAGTCATCTCTGCTACTTGTTGGTTTATTGGTATTTCCTAAGGATCACAGAAGACACGTAACCTGAAGTATTAGTTTTCAAAGTCACTGCATCAGCACTTGACTTCCATAGGAATAACAGAGCTGCTGAAAAGCTCCTATGCTCATAGATTCTTAAGTGAATCTAATACAGAATTGATAAACACATGAAAAATCAAGTCAAGGAAACAAAGACTGCATCCAAATATATATTCTGATGTAGTTCTGTATTGTTTTTTCCACCATTTATAAGAGTTTAGGCAGTAGTCAGGTATTTGTGAAAATGTTTATGAACTTTCAGATGTTTGCCAAGACTTAGGCTGCCATAAATGTTTGCTATCATCTTTCCATTTGTGCATTATTTCAAGTTATTGGTGATGCAATTCAGGCAGGCACAACTACCAGGCGACTTAGAAAACCCGCCCTACCACAGAGCCCAAGAACAGCAAGTGAAGAATTAATGTAAGCATTTATTAAGCAGCTTGCATCCATTTTGCATCCTGAAAATTGTGACCTCTTACCTTAAATTTGAAGCTCTTACCTTTCATTTTGAATGAATAGCAAGTATGATGTAAGAAATTGAACTTGTGTTTTGAGTATCTTGCAAATATATAGAACAAAAAATGCTGCACTTAATACTTTCAGTAACTGATTTGGAGAGATTTTTCCTTATAAATTTCTATGTATTTTCAACATAGTAGTCACACAGGACTCTATTGGATATGGAATCTCTCTGGAACAAATTAATCTTGGCATGCTTATGCTTGATGGGAAACTGATGCAAAGAAATTAATCCATTTCATTTTCACTAGAAAATCACACTAAATTTATGAAGCTCACATATAAGTCTTTGAAATAAACATAATAAAATTAAATTTCTGTTTTGATAACAATTTGTGTCTGACAGTTTTCCTGCTTGTTGTGATTAAAGTCGTTTCCCAGGGGACCTTACTCAGTGAGCAGCCTGAAGTCTGCTCTCCCCATGTCCTGGGCTGAAGGTCCACTGGTACTTTTCCTCTTCCCAACAGAGATTTTAATCTTGATCACTTTGTGGTCCCTGTGTCCAAGACGGCTGCCAATCTCCACTCTGCTCACAAGATCCACCCTGTCAACAAGAAGCAGATCAAGGAGGGCATCTTTCCAAGTCAGCTCCCTTAGGACCTGTACTATGAAATTGTCATCCAGATGTTTTAGGAATCTTCTGGATCTTGGCCGGATGTGTAGTGTTCCCAGTTAAACACTTGGCAAGTTGAAGTCCCCAAAAGGACAAGGGTGGTTGATTTTGGGTCGTCCATTAGTTCCTCAAAGAATAATTCACTAGCATCATCATCATCATCCTACCTAGGTAGTCTGTTACAGACAGGAGTCCCACAATGGCATTTGTATTTTTTGTTTGCCCCTTAATCCTTACTCGGAGGAATGTCATGCCATTTCCAACTATAAGCTCCTTATACTCCAGACCCTCCATTACATATAATGCTAGACAAGGTCGTGATGCAAGGCGTTGGCGCTGTTACTCTAGGTGGCCCCTCTGTCCCAGAAGGACGTTCGTCCACTTCATCAGTTAATTTTGCTTCTAGATCCAGGGCTTCATGCTTGTTGTAAATGGTGCCTGTTGTAAAAGGTGCCTATCGCAAAAGGTGCCTGTTGTAAAAAGTCCTATTTGTTACCTTCGGAGGAGGAGACTTCCTCCTAGTATGTGCAGTGACCAGCCTCCAGACCTCATGTTCAACAGACCTTGCACTAACCTCTGGACAGAGTTCTGTGGCCCCCTGCATCCCCACTTCAGTGAAGGTTTGAGACTCCTGAGACCTTAGCATCATCAATCTCTTAGTCTGTGCAGTCTGTTCACTTCCTCACATGGTTCCTTCACCTGTTAACACAGTTCATTGACAGGAGCGCATCTTTTGCAAAAAGAATGATTTTCAGCCTTTTCCTGTAGAGGATTCTGTAGTTCTGTGAAGCGTGAAGACTCTACATGTTACTCATGCAGATGAAAGAATGCTGCCGTTTGTGTTGGTCCTGGCACAGACCATGTTCATCTTAGACATATTGTTTATAAAAAATAAGATGAAAAGGGGATTGCAGCAGGACTCCAGGTCTAAATCTGCTACTAAAGCCGTAGAGGATATCTCCTCTGCCACAAGAATGCACCAGGATACAAAAGTTAGTGGATTTTCTAGTCCAATACTCTTTCGTATTGTCAAAGTTCCCTGCTCTTGAATCTGGCAGTTTAATTTTAGATGATAACTTCTCATTGATTGCAAGATTTTCCAAGAGCAAATAACCATTACAAATTTCAGCAAACTTGAAGATTCTAAAGCATCTAAAATAGGAGCTATGAATTTGGCTGCAGCATGCACCATTTGTTAAATCTTACTGAATTAGACTCAAAAAAAAAGGCAGGGGGGGAAAGGAAAAGCTGTGGGGAGGAATTGATTTTAAACTGTGCTGTCAGCAAGGCTTGTTTATAGGCCATTAGCAAGAAATTGCTACATGAAGAACATAGCTGATTTGGTTAACAATTACCCTCACAAAGTTATCAACTTTCTGTCCTCATAACACGAAAGTGAGCTCATTAAATGGACTCTCAATTAACAATTACTCATACTGTCAGTTTATGGTGCTAAACTGTGGCAAGAGAGATTGAATAATTAGCTAATTTTAAAGGAAAAATGGTGGAAAAATTCTTTGTCTGTCTAATTTATAGCAAAGCCAGGCAAAGAAAAGAAGATGAACCAAGTGAATTCCTGAGATAAGGCAGCTCCTCATACAGGACCACAGCATCAAAAGGCACAGGAAAACTTTCCAGAGAGAGGAAGAATGGGGTTCATTTACATGTGCAGACCTTGAAGTTTTACAGGTAGACTAATTCTTAAATCTGTTAGCAATTTAATTCATTAGATCCAGTGGGATTTTGCAACTGAACTTAGAGCTTCTTAGATCAGATCCTAGTTGTGGGGTTTTTCTGTCTTTTCCGTACTATCAAAGGGGCTTCCCCTTGATATTTTTGGCATCTATGTTACTACTTGCTTATCTTAGTCAGCCTTTTTATCTGTTAGGTTTGAAATGCTTGATCATAAACGTTGTCTGTTTCATCCATAGAATCTTGACTACATGAAAACTTCGTTCCTCCTTTCCTTTGGCATCAATATATAAGTTGTCTGTTGAAGTTTCTCCTTAGCCACATCCACTCGAATCTTACCTCATTTTCTAAGTAAGGAGAGAAATAATAAAATCATTAGTCACTCAGTAAACTGTGGGAGGCAGTGAATATCCCAACCCGAGAATCAGAGAGTCCCCTAAAGGGACAGACCCTGAGAGATCTCCCCAGGTTAGGGTAAGGCCTCCCAGGATGCTTTGTTCTACCCTGCCAGTGTACCCCAGTTCTGTTTCCCTGACTGGCCCGTTGATTTCCCTGCCCCTTGTTGCCCCAAATATGTCAAGGCCCCGCCTAGGTACCGTCCCTGTGTATAACCTTGGCCCCTCCATTCCCCGCCGTCTTTTGTCCCTGGTCTCCTTCACGCACGGGGCTGGAATAAACCTCTGCCGTGGAATTCCACACGAAGACCATGCCTGCCTCTTTGCTGTCGACCTGTCAAGGAGCTATCTGGAGTGTGTGTGTCTGTGTGAATGCAGTGGCTGCCGAGCGACTTTCTGCTAGATTTGGTTCGGGAGGTCATAGCACTCCACCAGAACACCCTCCGGAAACCGACTGTAAATATCAGGCATACACAGTGGGCATACACAGTGCTTCAGGTGTAAATTATTTGAACCCCGCCTTTTGATTTTCTGACTGAAAAAATCACTCTCAGGATGAGTGAATTTATTTCCTGCAGTTCCCAAAATTGATTGTTACTCAGCAAAACAAGATCATTCATCTTTTGCATTGCTTTCCTTGATGGAACTTAAAACAAAAACATGAATGCCAACTGTCTGAATTTCTGAGGGAAAAGTCCAATTATTTTACGTGTTCAATTCAAAATAAATTTTGAAATACCCTCTTAATGTTGTGACTGAGATGTTTAAGAAATTTCCAGACTTCAATACCAGAAAAAGTGAGAACTTCAACAACTTTTTCCTAGTTAAAAATTCAGGGGGAAAAAAAAGAAAGAAAAATACAAGGACTCCAAAATATTTTGTGGAAAAGATATTTTATAACATTTATCCATAACAAGTGAAATCACGTTTTACAAAACACAAATTAATCAGATGAATTTTCTAGTGCTGAAAAAAAAATTTAACAGTTAATAACATTGCTATAGAGAAAAGTATCCTGGGGATAGCTTTAAGCAGCATGGAAGTTGTGACTCAAAGAACTGTTGCATCATCTTGCAAGATTTTAACTTACAAACAGTGAAAATATCCTCCATTAAGTTTTCCTGAAAGAGAAAAATATTCTGGTTAACAAACAAGTGTTCCATTTGTTCCATATATAAAAGCTAAATACAGAAGTAAACTTTATGGTAGAACACAATAAGGGCATGTATGATACTTATTAAAGAGTTCCACGGTGTCTTTTACACAAGGCTGACTTTTTAAGGAGATAAAGATAAAAGTCTTAACTAAACCATTTCTAAGGTTGTCCAGAGTTAGCCCTTTCACACTGTTGTTCTCATTTCTCTTAATATCCTTTAGCTCCACACTAGGCAGTGGCTTCTGTCCTTAATGTTGTATTTTTCACTTCCTTCCTTGCTACATATATATGTATTTGTCCATTTGGATTCTATGGGCTGTCACAATTAGCAGCAAAGTGTTGATATTTCTAGATATGGCAGAGAAAATTGGCTAAATGATGTCAGCAGCCTTTTTATTAAAGCTCTTCTTGAGTGCACTCTCTTGAGACAGGCATCTGAAGATGTCCCTGTCGACCTACAGGATGACACCTGGCTACATGACTTGAAAGGTGTCTTCCAAATCCAACTGTTCTATGATTCTGAGGTCGTACACGCACACTCTTCAAAGACAAATTCTGAGTTTGCCTGTGGTTGTATGATAATCCAATTAATTAATTATCTTGTTTCTGACATAATTTAGCTCTTAAAAATTCTTTTCTTCTAGGGGCTTGCAAAGCCAATTGCTATCAGGGATTGTTGCACTTTTCAAACATAAGAAATAAACTTAAGCATGCTGGTAATTTCTGTTTAAACGATCCAGTGAGAGAGGGCAGACAGTTCTTTCCTACAGTCATGTTCAATTAGAAAACCTGAGTGGAGAAGCCTGCTTTCTTAAACACAGTGAAAATTAAACTCTAAAGCCTTAGCTTTAGAGTTCTGAGCCTCTCATTAAACAGTACTTGATCCCAATCTCTGTTTTATGACGTTTTTTTAGGAGCAGGCTAAAGATTCTTCTCTGGGTATTCCTGAAATTTTAATTTTTTGTCATGTGTGTTTTTTTCCACACAGGTCTATAGGAAGATTTCTAAACAATCTCTGTCTCTACATTTCGCTTGCTCTGGGAACTTTTAAAATGCCCTTGTACAAGTTTACTTCTACAGATTTTTACTATTTTGGGTGGCAGTTCTTGATATTTAAGCTAGTTTTTTTTTTTAAGATTTCAGTAATTTTTATACTTATCTTGAGAGAAAAGCAGCTGTTGTATCCACCAGCTTCATTGTAGCTAAGGCAAATCACGATGACTGTAAAACTAAGGCAAATCATGATGACTGTAAAACCAATTCCAGAATAAAAAGTTATTTTGTTTTATTCATTTAAAGTTATACCGCATTCAGAGAGGAGTCAGAGTTTTGTAGGAGTGGTTTTGCTCTCTACTTACTTTGCTGACTTTGACCTACCGATTTGAGTTTGTGATTTGACCTAGGACCTCTCTTGCCACTGTAGAGCTGCCTGGCCGGCCGTGGTGTCTGACCATGGTCATCTTCACCAGACCTGGTCAGCTCTTTGCATATGGGTGCCGTGGTACTGTGTCCTCTGTCAGTGTGGACATTGTCCTGCCTGCCTTGCTGCTACCTTTGGCTCCTGGCTTGCTTTTCTTTGCAGAGCAGACACCCTTTGCCTTGACAACAAGGGTTAAAGAACAAATGCACACATACATGTATATTTTGCATCTGTACAGACTTCTAAACTCTTTGATTCTACTTCACTGAAACATTTCTTAGTTGCACTTAATAAGCCCCCAGAAGTCCTTAAAAGAAATGTAGGGAGAGCTGCCCTGGGGTGATGTATCACCTCGGATGTGTTATGGTCTTGCACTTTGATGTAAATTATTACAATGAGTAACTTGGCACTTGGGCAGCAATTCAGATATTTAAACATTGCTTAGCAGTTGATAACAGAGGCCAAATCAAAGATGACAGTTTGGGGCTTTGTCTTGCCTTTCGGCCTGCATATTTTTTAGATGGGTTCAGACTAACAAAGTCAGCTATGAGCAATTCTGTGTCATCCTGTACCTACTTTCAGGAGTCAGCATTAACTCTATCGTGCATAAGTATTAATGTGCAAATTAAATGTTTTAAAATGTAGACTGAATTTCAAAAATCTTCACAAAGTAATATGGGAAATCTCATAAAATAAAAAAAAAGCAGCACAAAAAGGAAGGCTCTTGAACAAACTGCAGGCTATGATAAATAAGGAGAAAAGTAGCTTACATGTCACAAACCTGCTGAGGAAAAATTCTAAGTAAATCATGGCAAATGAAGACATAGTGGGAGTTTTTGTGATGTACATATTCATTTAAGCCTCCACTTGCCAAGTTTCTAAATAGTTGAGTGTAATTTAAACATATTGTTAAAATAAATACCTTTATGAGACAAAATTTACCATCCTGGCAAATACAGACATTTTTTAGGATACCTTAGTATGATACTTCTGTGATAGATTCAGGTCTACACTGAAGTCCCAAATTTGTCTACCTCACAAATTTGCAAAAGAGTTCTTACTCATATGAGAATTTTTCCAGGTTTTGGGAGATAGCAGAATGATTACGCCTCTGCTATTCCTTAATGCAGGCATATATATTCAAAGAAAAAGCTATTTACAGTGTGTTCAGGGGAAATAGTGCCACTTGGATCATTTTCTCCTGCCATGGTGTCACAGAACCAACAGCCAGCAACTGAGGCTGAGAGATGGCACTTGGATATAGCCTTAAATGGACATATAAATTCGATTTGCCCTTATAATTGAGTCTCCAGGAATCTCACAGCTACATATGGATCTTACCTGGCTTTAGTACTAGACAATGCAGAAGTCACATGGCTGCTTTCATACCATTTGTGATAAAGCTGGCCATTCTCTGGTCAGACTGTTTTTCCTTTTAAGTAAAGACATTTAACATGTCTTTCAAATACAAAATCCATCTGTAATGCATTGAGAGGTCATGGACCTGCCTCATCTCTCAGTGTGGTAACATCCAAAAAAGCTGTAGTAGTAGCTTTTGTCTTGGTGTGGCTAACACTTGACCAAGAAGTTTGTCTCCATCTTCCACACTAACATAGGTCATCTCTCTCAGGTCAGCATTCAAACCATCCAGATGACTGAAAATCCATTCCTATGATGCTTAACAAATATTATATGAAGAAATAAAAAATTTGCCAAGGGTGTTGGAAATCCATTGGAAAAGAGGTGAAAAAGACTAATGTTGTAAATGTCTATTGAAATAGACCGTTGTTTTGGGATGTCCGAGAGGTTATATCTGAATCAGGAAAACGTGAATGAATACTTAGTATTTCACTGTCACTGTAGAGTCTAACAAAACTATTCACTGAACTCTGCACAGCCGGTAAGGGAAGCTTTTCAAAATGTCACCCTACATCTGACAGCGATAGAAAACTGGATTCCCAATTAGTTCCACATGTTTTCTAATAAATAAGGTATCTGAGTATTCCCAGTGGAGAAGTACAATTCCGATCTCCCCTATGGTTCATCTCTTCATAAAGTAAAATTTCTCCTAATGAAAGGAAGTACTGTTCATAATTTACTATGTCTGACATCAGAATTGAAATAATTTAAATTGAGGAATTGGCAGAAACGTTTTAAAACCCAGAAACAACATGAAATGCAGTTTCAAACAATGAATTAAAAAAAAAATTATGTCAGTGGCCTTTGAAAGCAGGTTGTTATTTTCAGAAAATTGCACCAATGAAAATGAGAAATTGTGACCACTGCAAGCATTGAAAACATTTGTACACATGCCTTAAATAAAAATCATGCAATTATTTAATAACTCAAAATAAATATTAATAGAAAAATGGCAGTATCACAAGAAAGGAATTCACAAAGTTTAACTCTCCAAAACCAGTGCATTACTATTTTATTTTCCTTCATGCTAAAGCAGTTTATTATGTTGCCTTAGTCAAAATCCCAATCTTTATTATGCAAAGCCAAACAATAAGTATCCTACTAACAGCTCTTGATAGTTTGTATAGTGCAAATTATAGAGCTGCAAAGAATCAAAATGTATCCTATAAATGGTAAAATTACCCAGACTACACTTTATGAGCTAACACTTCAAAGATATCACACTGATGGTTGTCTCAATAGCTTAGAAACAGCTGCTGGAAGCCTAAAATTTTCATAGTGTATGTTAACTATTAGTATGAAAAGTGACTTTAAGACTCAAAGTCATTGTGTTTAAAAATAAGCTTTCATAAGTGATGCATGTAGCTTTCCTTTACTTAGTCCTCTTCACAGAACAGCTTAAAAATATCTGGTTGCTATGTATATTTTCCTAACAGCTCGAGCATTTATTTAGTTCTAACTTGTTAAATAGTTCTCATGTACCCCAATTCCTTTTTCTACTCCAGGCCTATACAGCAGATAGATTATTGGTCTATATTCTCACCTTTCCAGCTCCCAAAAGGGTATGTGTTAAAAGCAGTCTGACGATACTGTTATACTTATCATTACCAAATCTATCACAAATTCAAGTGACAATAATTTTAATCTTTAGTAAAATTTTTAAAGCAGTGTTTTGCTAAGAGTTTTCTTTCAATATATTCCTTGCTACAGATACCTGATGAAAGAATTAGAGCTTAAATAAGAAGACCTACTTGTTATCCTACACTATACTGCTGTACTGCCCTATGTAGACAGCTCTAACAGATCTTTCATGAGAAGTGTTGAGGCATGGTGTCCTAGACTATTGTGCTTTGTCAACATCAAAGCTGGGGTTCCGAGGCCCTACGTTGTCTCCAAACACCCTGACAGCTGCTGCACTGTGCCAGGAGCATAGACAGACAAAATCTCTCTTGATAATTGTGGTGATGACATCCTATTGCTTCTGCCACTTTCTGTTTGCCCGAACTATATGTGATGTGCGCTGTTCCAGGGTTTCAGCTCACACATCCTTTCAGCCCCGCATATCGAGCTCACTGAGCTTGCTGCGACACGCAGAGCTTGTGACAGAGGGAGAAATGAAGGGATGAATAAAACGGTGTCAGAATACTCTACCCAAGCAAAATGTCACATCACAATGGATCAGTGTCAGTGAAGTCACCACGTTCACCACCTTTGGAGGGGTTTGCCAGCCATATATGCACCTAGCAGCAGTGAATGTCATTTACAGCATACAAACAGCGTTATAACACTCTGGAGCATAAATGAATCAGAGATGCAGATGCATATAGTCCTTATTTCCTCCAGTGAAAATCCCCCAGACTTTCAATGTTACTGCAGATAGTGAGGCTAGCAATCACTAGGGCAAATTTAGCAGACAAACATCAGTTCTGCTCTCCGTGTATACGATGCCCACCTCCTTTGCAATTTTGTCAACCTGTTGGTTATATGAACATATTTTTCCCACTTCTGCATTACTTGTTCATAGTATATTTCTGTCACAGCTATTCCTATTTTGAGTCAACTGCTCCATTCAGGTCCTGCCATTATACTCTGTGTATATTTTTGTCAGTAATGAGGACACACTCAATTTAGAATTTATAATTTAATTTATTAAACAAGCAGGCCAAATTCCTTTACCAAACTGATTCCTCCGGGTTACAGTGATAAGAGACACTTGAAGCTAAATTAGCTGTAGACCCAAAAGTAAAGAAACCCACAGTGCTGGGTGCTGCTGGCCTAGTCCTGAGTGGAGAACACAGTTTTTTCCCTCTGTGCACAGGGTTTTAAATGCCCATGGCCCCTCCCAGTCCCACCCATTGTCCCTCCCTCGAGATTCAGGGTGATTGGCCAGGTCCATGTAAAAGTCTGCAGTATTGGCTCGGGTCTAGGGACGATGTTTCAAGGTGTTTTATTGGTTGCATCTTTGGTCCAATGGCTCATCGGTTGCTAGGAGGTGTCAGTCTCTTTGTCCCTCCTCTGGGCGAAGTCATCAGAATTTTCAGTGGGAAAACCCTCATTAAAATTCATCATTGTCATGGAGTTTGGTGACAGACCAACTGGCTGTTGCTAAATATAATTCCCTGGAAGGTCACTCTGGAATCTGTCTTCTCACCAAAGCCCGATTTAATTCAAAGATTAGTTTAAAAAATATAGTTTTAAAACACATTTTAAACTCTTAAATTTAACAGATATATTTAACTAATACAGAACTTTAACATGAACATTTAAGCACTGTAATAGAAGTGAAACTTAGGAGTAGGAGTAGAACTTGAGGTAGGAGTAGGAGTAGAACTTGGAGAGGGGGTTTTAACACTGGTTTTATAATTAAGATTTACATAAACTGATTAACTGCTACTCATTAATGCAAAAGCCAACTTTTCCAAATTTCATTTATAACACTTTTCTTAGAAAACTCAAGGGAAATTCAACCTCACCAAAACTAATGGAATCTGCATGTCTACTGTTAAAGGAGATTTTTTCAGGCAAATTTCAAGGGCCTGTGGGAGGTGTTATGCCTTACAGACCCAACCACCATTCAGTGTGGATACAGGTAAGCCAGAATACAATGACATGTGGTGTACTTGGACTAGGATAGCTCTTGGAAACAACCTACACAAACACCGACCTGGCCTGTCACAGCCACAGAAAAAGAGAGGCCGCGTCCATATTTGCAATAAACACACTGACTTTAATCAGTCTAAAACTCAGAAGCATAAGGTAAAATCCTTTCTAAACAAGAACAGGGTACAGGGAACATCTGTTAATTAACTGCCCGACAGATTTCATTAACAAGATTAGTGAACTCAGCGTACATTCCAGGTGTGCAGTCAGATGCTTATTCTACAGAAGGCAGAATTTTAGAGAAATTAATATAGCTGCAAGTAGAGAAAGAGGGAGGAGTAGAAGGACAAAGACAAGCATGCTGCAAGGGCATCACTACTTTCTATTCAACTTTACTGGCACCTAGTGAATTTTATTACTTGTTAAGATTTTTGTTTTGCTTTGTTTGTTATCTTTTCTTAATTAATTATGTTAGCTTGATGAATGCAAGAGGCAAATTCCACACTTTTTTTTACAAATAGTCACTTTCTTCACAACTTAAAAAATTATTTAAATCCAGAATTAAATTAAGAAAACCATAATTGGAGAAGGTCACAGATTCTGCAATAGTCTGCAGTAATCAGTCTACCTGTTTGGGCTAGTGAACTTAGGTCAAGGAAAGAGAAACAAATTTACTCATGACACAGGGCACTTAAAACTACACACAGAAAACAAGCAAAGAGAATACCACTTATTTCAAAAAAAAGGAGAAAATACAGAGAAATGACACTAGACTTCACTTACATTAGAACTGTTTTTCTAGCACTCATGGAGAAGCAGACATAAAGATGCATTTTATTCACCATAGAATCATATGTAGAATATCCAGTGTTTAAATAAAGATAAAACTGATGTGTAAGACTTCTACATTGTGGGAATCACAGGAAAGGAAACTAGAGAGTATTTCCAGTCATTACTGCAGTTTTCCTAGACGAGTCAGTATTGTGATATTTGTCCAAGATATCTCTAATAAAGTAGATTGCCAGAAGCTGTATATAATCTGCAGGTAGCATTCAGACATTTTCCAGCTAATTATACCACCTTTCCCTCCCCTACTCTGTCCTGTAAGTTCAAAGCAATTAATGTAGTAGGGTGGAAAGGAGTCATTTGTAAAGGATTTGTTTCACTCTCTCTATAGAGATAGAGCTGAAAAAAAATTAACTTCCAGAAAAAGATTGACAACAATTATGTCAAAATCTCAGGAGGAAAAAAAATTATAGGACTGATTTTGACAAAGGATGCTCTATCAGATGTGACAATATATTGTCAAGCAACACATACCATTAGTATAATGGGCTAGGAAAGAGGAGAAAGTATGCAGGATATGAACAAAGAGACAATCGAGCTCAAAATATTTAATAACCAGTCAGTAAAAATCTCTCAGGACCACTTTGAAGCTTTAGTTAAGATTCTCATTAGTCTTTAAACATGAGTCATTCAAAAACAATAAAAATAATGAAAAAAAAAAAATATTGATCCTGGTCAAAAGCTTCTACTGTCAAAAATAGATAGCTAAGGTCAAGAAGTTTCCTTTACCCAGGTAGAGATCCCACATCCAAACTGCCGGTAGTAAAACCACCACAGATAAAACCCAATTGTCAGAAACAGAGCAGTGACAGGTACAATATACTTGATCAATGAATTTTGGAGCCTCTGTAATTCTTCAAATCATTTGCCAAGTCCCCAGAAAGAGTCTCATAATCAGAACAGAAAGTTGGGTTCAGTGCCATAAGCCACAAAGGTCTCCTTTCATGAGCAGTGGGATACTGTCCTCTTGCAGTCAAGAAACAATTCCCTGTCACACAGATTCTATTATTAAATAAAAAATTAAAGAAATCCCATTAATTTTTACACATTAGGAGAGAGATAATCAGTTTAAAATTTGTCTTTAGTGGGCACAGATGCAGTGCTCTGTTTTTATTCTGTGACAATATTATCTAGCCTATTGCAGTTTTATTTAACATGTCTAAAACTTAGATGATGACCTCTTCCCCACTGTATCTCATCTAAAGCCCACCTGTCTGCAGAGGCCATATGCAGATGACAGATGGCAAGGCAAGGTGACATATCTGTGCTTTAGGTAACCATAGCCTAAAAAGCATTCACACCAGCTGTTCTCCACAGTTGGCTGGCTCCGCAGTTACCTAAATTTGATCTGAAAAACCTAGTTGATGGACATTTTCTGTTCAGTTGTTCTAGCCAGAAAATTTTTTCACTCCACTTATCCTTACGTCTAAACTCCATTAAGGTTCTCTGTAAACACAGGGTTGCCTGGAGTCCATCTACTTTTTTCTATGGTGGATCATCTGATAAGAGTGCTAGCATACATACCATGTATGCATGCATGTATACTATATAAAATGCATATATACATAGACACACATGCACTGTAGGTGCATTGAAAAATATAATTAAAGAATATGATATAATTTTATTTCATTTGCAAGAAAGAAAAAAACCTCAGTGTATTATTCATTGCTGGAGTAGAGTTTGCATGTATTTGAAAACACAGTGGTCTCAAACGCCAGATCTGAAGATTCTGTTATTGTGAAGAAGGGCTAAGTAAGATGGAATATTGTGTGTGGACCCGTTTGTGAAGGTGATCTTAAAAATTGACTGAAATCCTGTATTTGAAGAAAGACAGAACACAGCAGTTCAGCATACTCATCACGATGCAAACTTTTCAAAACTTCGTAATACATCAGATAGTCACAACTAAAGGGAAATTAAAGTGTTCAGCAAAAATGCTGACATCTTTTGTGTCCTTGCATCACTGAAATAAAGAAATTTTAGTTATCTAGACCATCTTTTTGTCCTGGACCTGTAACATACAAAGATGTTGGGGATCTCAAAACATGCGATCATTTGTGTGTAAGCTATGAACCTGGACTTCCTTTGCTTCAAAAGGATGGTGTGGGAAGTGGTGGTGCCCCTTAGCTCTGCTCTGTCTGGTCTGGAACAGGGAGAGTGGCACATCTCATTCCTGCCAGATAGAAAGTACTCTGCAAGTGACAATAAATATGTTGTATTGTTTACCATCAAAGGACAACTGAGATTTTCTTCAATCTTACTTGTGTTCTAGAAAAATTCTAGAGTATTCCCTCTTAATAAAACCATGACTTGCTGTTTTTCTTCATATTTACTTTCTACAGTTGGTAAAGGAATTATACAGACCATGGATTGAAAATTCAGGGATTTTCACAGCCAGAACAGAAACTGGAAATTCCATAGAAGACTTCCATGACTCTGACTATTTTTCAGTTACTTTTTATCTACTTTTAATCCACAATATTCTTGGCTCTAAATCAGGTTTCCAAGACATTGAGGTAAACACATTAAAAGTTAGTGAAAAGGAACATTTCTAATATAAAATACTTGAAGCTAAAGAAGCCCATGAAAAGCTGCATCTTAGAAACCAAATGCAAACTATTGGACAGAGCATAATACACAGTCAGGATTCTGAACGTGTATATATTTTCACTCACAGTCACAGCAAATTGAAATACATTGCTTCTTTCTAGTTGAAAAAAAAACTTAGTGTGAAAAGAAATTTAAAAAGAAAAAACTTCAAGTTCTTTCAACACAAAGAAATTATACAACTTCTTCCTCAGTTTTCACAGGTAGAATTAATTATTTGGGTTTGTGTTTTGGATATACAAGTCTTTCTTATGAAATGAAATTTAACTTTAAACCCTGGGGTTTATTTTTATATTATTTGCACAACTTAAGGTTTTGTTAAATACTTTATTCTTACTCCAAAGCCTTGAAACACAATCTTTCTTGAATGAATTATCTGCCCAGCTGATAATTTTATGACTGGTATTCATATTGATAAAATGAATGAGAAAATGAATTTTCAATTAATATAAATGTAGAAATCAGCTTATAAATATAACCATATTTTAACTGTATTCTTGAGAACCTTTTAGCACATAACAAGAAAAGAAAAGTAAATAATTGCAAAGTATTCTCAGGATTAAAGTGGTTCAGGTGGCAATCAACAGATTTCTGCAGAACACATAAAAATGTAGATAAATCTAGCTTTCCTTTCTCAGTTACTTTAACAAATATAAGGCTTTTCTTTTATTGAAACATACATTAATATGTTTCTTTAGTATTTGGAACAGGACTGCAAGCCTGGACATGGTTTATGTGGCAGAAATAGGGGAGAGGCCCGAGTGTATGATAGCTAAAATATCATATGCAAGTACTCTGGTGTTTTTCTCTATTTTCTCTGAAACTATAAAATAAATAAATACATCTTTTAAAACTTTTTTAAAAGCAAACATGATATAAAAGAGTGCAGTGGTAGTTCTTGTCATTGATCATGACTTACTGCACTTTCCATAGAGATCTCCAGAATTTACTTGATTTGACTTAGTGAAAAAAAGTGCATAGTAATAAACTGATAGTCTTGTAGGTGCCATGTATTAGGTGTCATGGGACATATTCTTTAGGAGCATTTTTTCAATAACTCAAGTTGTTTTTGAGAATTTAAATAGGTTCATATGCAACCAATTAAACTGAGAAGGAGCAGATCTGTTGGACTTGCACCTTATATAGCATTCTGCTCAAAATAAACACCTTTAATTGTTTTGAAAATTAGGAGAGAGAAACAGAATTAAAATGAGCTATTGCTTAGATCAATTCTTTTTGCTTCACCTGGGTCTGCAGCTGGACCATTCTTAAGTTCCCTGAGACTCTGGTTCTGCTCCAGTTACATGTTCTCTCTTGACTCAGGAAGACACATGCTTGGTTGAAAATTACTCTTACATTGCAGAGTTTCCATTCAGACTATATGTTTTATAACAATGCGTATATATATATATGTACTGCAGCACTATCTACTAGCAGCCTGATACTACGTTTTTCAAGTGGTATTGCAACATACACAGCTGCCATAAAATTGTCTCCTTCCGTGAGAAAACATTCACTCTGTGATTCATTGCAAAATCAGAAGGGAAGGATTAACACGTGGGAATACAGGAAGGGTGCAACCCACAGCCTTTCCAGATCCCATAATAAAATTCACTTCTGAGGGATGTTGTATGTCAGAGAGTTTTATATATTATATATTATATACACATATAAAATATATATATAAAAGTGACACTTGAAAGCAGAAATCAGATGTTAAACCATAAAATAGGTTTGCAAATATTTGTGTTTATGGATTACCATTTTATAAAGGAAAGGGATGTAGAGAGACCTTGATACATCATGTTATCTTCCTTGCTCAGCACCAGATTCTTAAAGCAGCAGTAAGCTGCATTCATCTTCCCCATTTCAGACATCTGAAAATCACATAGCAGAGATGAAAACCTCTTATAACCTTCAGTGGAGAGAGAAGCTTTTCAGATTAATCACTTCCCTTTCTTTAAGTGTCTGTGCCTCGTTACTAATAACAGAGGAATCACAAAAGGAATTATTTAGGTTTATACTTTCGGACAATTAAGCTGCTGCCAGTGTATCCCACAGAGTGAAAATTTAGTGCTCTGCTTTGCCAAGTTGACAATCAGCTGATCAGCAGCACTTATCAGTGTTAGGCTTAAAATTTCTTTCTTCTTAAGTACCAGTTTTACTAACCAGCAGAGGAAAAGATAACCGTACTTTCATTACCATCTGAATTGTCCTTAAATGAGTAGCATTATCCCAAAGGGAATGTAAACCTTAAAAGATATGTTATTACTGCAAAATATCAAACTCAGCATATGCAACTGGATTTTAAAAAGTACAGCAAGCACCTTGTAATTCCTAATCTATTTCTTGACAAGACTAAAGTAATACAAGCACACTGAACAGGAAATAGCTGATTGAAATAAAGTCTCAGCAAATCAAATATAAAGGAATGCTGGAACATAGTTCTGCTTCTAATAGCTGAGCTTTGAGCCAGTTTACTTTTGGATTCAGTGAGAGTACATTCAAAGGCCCAGATGAAATTTTTCCCACTAACAAAATCTTATGTTTTTTAAATATAGCTGTTCAAGATTACAAGTAGTGCTTCAACAGTACTCTGTTGAGTACTGTTGGGACTTGTGGGAAAGCTGAACTGTTCCTGCTAATTAAAATTGATACTTCTGTTTGCCTCAATTAATATCTTGCAATAAGAGTTGAAAAACATTTCAATAGTATGCCATTGAATAAAGGGTGAATGAATAACACTTTTTAAACAGGGGGTAAACATAGATTATGCCTATAGTTTTAGTTGGCAAGATTACTGATGTTTTCTGAGTAATTATTACAAAAGTACCTAGAATTTTTTATTCTGGAGGGGAAAAATTATGACTATGCCCTTACTAAAGCTAATCAGTTCATTAGGATCATTGAAAACCTCAGAGAAAAGAAAGCCATTCATTCTTTCCTTGGATTCCAGGTCACACTAGAATCCTTGAAATAATTTGGAACTATTAACACTTTAATTTCTATTTAAACAATTTGTCCAAATGAAGCTTCAACACAATCAGCAGGATGAAGCACTAATAAACTTGGGAAAATTATTAGAATAACATGGCTTATTACATTCTGAGGCAATACATCTGTCAGCTGGACCTAATTTTATCCCAGAAACATCCCTCCAGGTCTGTGAAACTCCAATTTGATCTGTGATCTTGGGGTTTCTTTTCAGGTTTGCTTAGCGCATTTGCATGACCACAACTTCCCACCTTCTTTTCCTGACTAAAAAATGGTGAGATCACTTTCATTTCATTCTTCAGTAGCTATCTACATTACTTCACATAAAAAAGACCATTAACTTTGGAAAGTTATGTCCTGGCTAGGATATAAATTAAAGACTGCAAAGTCTGTAAAGTCCATTTTTGTGTCATTCTAGTGCAGATTAAGTCAGCAGTTCCCAAGACTGCAAAAGATATTGATTTTGCAACTTTTCCAACCCAAAAACTTTTCAATGAAAATTAGTATCCTTAGGTATGACATACTAGCTTCTCCAAATTTAATAATATTGTCATGAATGGGAATGAAATCACGTATTTGTAGTTTGTGAAAAGTTTTGAGATCAAGCTTGCAAAATATAAGAAATTCTTTCCAATGACATGCATGTCTAACTTTTGTTATGAGCACAGTTTTTTGCAGTAACTGGCCATTTTCTGAAAAAACTGACCGTTACCCTATCATTGGAAATGGTGGTGTTTTTAAACTCTCAATAAGGCACGAATATTAAATTTTTGCCATGATTATGTGAGAGAGTAGTCTTATTTTCTGCATTTTGAAAGTCACTTACTTCTCTCAAAAATTATTAATCAAACTAATTTGAAAATATGCCTGAGAAGTTTTATTCTTAATTATACATGTTATGTACATACATGATTTTATAGCAATATAGGATGGGAAATCTTATGTCAGAGTCTTTCCTATATCTTAGCAAAGATTAAAATATCAATTTTAATCTTTAACTTTGTTGCCTTATATCAGATATTTCTCACTGAAATTCTTTAATCACACTAAATAACCCCACACAGCAGTACACTCTGGGGGCCCACCTGCTGGAAAACTGCTCTGCACAGAAGGACCTTGGAGTCCTGGTGGACAAGTGTCCATGTGTCAGCAGTGCCCTTGTGGCTGAGAGAGCCAGTGGTATCCTGAGATGCATCAGGATGAGCTCTGCCAGCAGGTGAAGGGACATCTTCCTGCCCCTCTACTCAGCCC
>VYXC01003762.1:266873-286781 GCA_013397175.1 Platysteira castanea | reverse complement strand
AGGGGAACACAACCAATCAGGTGAGAACTAGAGGGCAGGGAGGGTATGAAATGACAACCATCAGACCAATGGGATAAGAGAGGGGAGGGATAAGGGAGAAGGGGATCAATGGGGCCTCGAGGAACAAAGAACATTCTAGAATCTATACATATTCAACAGGGGGTATACGTATTGAAGACAATTTTCATACAAAAGGGGGCAGAGGGGCCAAGAGGCCAAAAGGCTAATGGGCCAACCAGAAACTAACAATCTGGCTACGGCCGCGGACTAGAGGGAGATGCCAGACCTCAGAGCCACCCCACCAAGAATATGGTGCTGCTCTGGGGCCCTGCAGCCCCTCAACCGCCCTGGTGTCAGCCACAACTGCCGCAACAATTGCCATTAATATATTTTAAAAAACTTTTTTTATTGTCCCCCACATTTCTGGCCAGCTTCACTTCCAGTTTAGCTTTTGCCACACAAATTTTCTCCCTACAATGACAAGCAGCATCTCTGTGTTCTTCTCATGTCACCTGACCTTGCTTCCACTGGACATACATCTTTTTTTGCCTAGTTTCCAAGAGAAGATTCCTGTTCTGGCCTTCTGCCTTGCCTGCTTGACTTCTGACATTTCGGAATTTTCTGCTCCTGTGCCCTTAGGAGGTGATGTTTAAAAAGTGACCAGCACTGACAGACCCTAGCACCTGCAAAAACATTTTCCCAGGGACCTTACTTACTAAATTCCTGAGCAGCCTGAATTGAGCAGTCAGTTCTCCTCATGTCCAGAGTTGAGTTTTTTGATGGCACATTTTCTCCTGTCAACAGAGATTTTAAACTTGACCAGTTTGTGGTCACTGAGGCCAAGACAGACACCAGTCTCCACTCATGAGATCCACACTGTTGACAAGCAGTAGATAAGGAGAGTGTCTTTCTGAGTCAGCTCTTCTCTCCCTTATGCTTTCCAGCAACAGCTCTTCATGATAAAACATCATACTTCAGGGTAAAAGATTGAAAATTTTAAAGTCTGTTTTTTACATTTAATTGCCTGTACAGCATGCAGCATTTAGGGTAAGAACCTGCAGGTTTATAGTGCACTTCCATGCCCTCTGTCTGTGCTTTCTTGCACTAGTAAATTATAGCAAGTCTTGTTTTCTCTAGGAACTTTAGCTCCCAAAAAGTTAAGCCATACATCTTCTCTCTTCTACTGCAGAGAGCTGGAAATAAAATAAAACAGAAGTCACTCTGATGAATGGATTAATCTTTAAAAATAAAAAAATAATTGTGTAAATTAGTTACTGTACAAGTTAGGAATTTTGTATTGACTTTCCTTTCAGATCTTCAAAATCATTGCAAGGAAAGTTTTAAGTAAGCTGTGATTTATGGCCTAAAAATGCCTTGATCTTTTCCAGAATCTGTAGCAACCTTCCTTTTCCATGACTTAGTAATTCAACCGATATTTGTGGTATAACAGCCTAAGCCACTGTAATTTACAGTGTTGCTAAACTTGCTTTATTTGCCTTCTACCAGTTTCCAATGAAATGATGAAGTTTTTGCATAAGAATATCTGTTTGCCTGAACAGAGAGATCTTTAATACTGGATGTAGTCCACGTTCTTTTATGTCATTTAATGTACCAAATATATGTGAACATGGTAAACAGGAGAAATAAAACCAACAAAAACCACATAAATTGTCCTACGTCCTAAGAATAAGAGGACACTCCTAATGGCGAAATAAGCTATGGATTTTTAGGTCGTCAGGAAGATAATTTGCCTGAAAACTTATTCTGATTCACCTGCAGAATGACACCTGAAATGAAACCTGAAAGTTCTGCCTGCTGTCTGCTGCTTGTTAAAAACTGATAAACATGAGACACCATAAAATGTTCAAAACTTAAAAGGAAGCTGAAGACATCAGACAATCTCAGGGCTTGCTGGATGACATAATTGTGTATTAGAAGTAAAAGCAGCACAAGTAAAGATTTTGGTATGAAATCACCTTTTATTGCACCTCATCCGTACAATTATCCTCAAAAGTACATTAGATGAAGAATAAAGACTAAATAGATGTTCATCAGGGGCTCCATATCAACAAAAGTTAAAGTCACCTAAAAAATTCAGGAAGCTTTTAAGGTATTTTGTACATTAAGTATTGTGACCATTTTGGACAGCTATGAATTTTTGTTGTAATTTCCCTATTTTCCAATTTGATCATGGGGTGAGTGCCTGTTGTTTCTTTTGCTTTAGAGCAGTGATAATTGTCATTACACATCTAAGCATTTTCCTAGGTATAAGAATTTCCTTGCATTTTTGAGCTCTTTCTGTTGATCTTTCTTGTCTGTTTGAATTCATTTAGAATGTTGGAATTTGTTGTGGTTTTTGTTGTTGTCGGTTTGGTTTTTTTTTAAAATAAGCTGATCCAGTTTTCTGTTCATGACAATCAGAGCAAACTATCACCCTTATTTTGTGGGCAGGCATACCTACGGCTTAGCAAAATCAGTAATTACTTCTGAGAAGTTAATGTGTATGTGACAAACTACTCCTTGCAGGAATGTAACACCAGTCCCTGTATCTCGTGCTGTAAAGACCAAACTATTAAAGAGCAGTAATGACACGTGGTTGCTCTTGTAGCTGTCACTGCTAACAAAGCTCTCTTCACCAGCCTTGTGCAGCCTATTATCTCTCTCACTGGTGTTCACCATTTGAGACTCTGCCCTATGTTTCTGAAGTGACAAGCTCCATTTATAAATGGGTAACTATCACAGTAAACAAGCAGCTGATTATCTTTTTTACTTGATACTTTTTCTGTATATAGGGGAGTGCAGCTGGTTCATCCCTGACACCCTCTGGTGCTCATAACCACGGGATGATGCTGATGGGAGTGGAACAAAGCCAAGGTGTCGGTTTTGGGGGGTGTTCTGGTGGGGTGCTACGACCTTCCAAACCGACTCCAAGAGAAAGTTGCTCGGCAGCCACTGCACTCACATGCACACTCAGGCACCGGATAGCTTCTTTAACAAATTGACAGCAAAGAAGCAGGAAGGGTCCTTGTGTAGTACTTCCATGGCAGAGATTTATTCCAAACCTGCGCATGTAGGGTGCCAGTGACAAAAGACCAAGAGGAATGGAGGGTACAAGGTTATATACAGGGGCAAGGAGAACATCAGGAACTAATGGTCGGAGGGCAGAGGGGTGGTACAAAGGCAGGACTGGGGTACGGGAGCCAATGAGGAAAATCTGAGGGAGTGGCAAGGAACAAAGTCCAATGGGAGAGTGGGGAAGAGAGAATTTTCTCTGGAAAGAACAAATAAGGTATAAGGGGCAGGAAGGCCAACTGGCCAGCCAGGGAAGCAGAACAGGGACACATTAACATAATGAAACAGAGCATTCTGGGAGAGGCCTTTTCAGTTCACCATAACCTAGGGGGAATTTCTATCCCTAGGGATGGTCCCACCAGTGGATTTATTTCTTTATTGTGCTATGGGCCCACTGTCCCCTGCACCAAGGTCCTGGAAACTTCATCACTGTTAAACGTGAAATGTTTAGGAAGCTGTAATATCTGAAGTAGGGGAAAATATCCAAAATAGGACTGTAAAGACCTGATTAGCTATCTGTAGTATTATATTACAGTACAAAACTGTGGTAGGGAAAAAGTACGTATTTCTTCATACTAACCAATTCTATACTTAGAAAAAAAGCCCAGAAATCTGTTTCTCTCCCCCTCCTCAGAATGTTTTGATAACATTTAGCTCGTGTGATTAGATTATATGAAATCCCTTGTGACTATTGGAGAGAGAAGGCTATGAAGGACTGAAGGAGTATAACAAAGTTAGGTGCCTAGGAGGCAGAATGACAGAAGAGACTGTCTTTCGTCAGTGCCAGCAAATGCACAATAAAAGGGATAATTGTAAATGCAAACATACCTTTGGGGGATGTTCTAAATTAACTGTACCTTTCAGGAAAAAGGATCTGTGCATAAGTCCATGAAATTACTTGCCTAAAACATAGCTGTGCACTAGGAAAGCAAATAAGAAAATAAGGATGGAAGAAGGAGAGATAATAAGGAGTCCTGTAATTACCTTAACCCTTATGTAATGAGGATTAGAATGAAATATTAAATAAGTATATTACCTATAAAACTTTATTATTATCCCATATATTTGACACTGATTATCCTATTTAGAAACAGAATATATATGTAGCACTGGAACATGGTTTTTATTTAGGCTAAATTTACATATATAATTTATATTAATTAAGTAGAACCTTTTATAGCTGAACAATCATCATTTTTAAAATAGCTGTTTTGTACTGATGAAATAGTACTTACTTCTTTGCAGGGAGAAATTTGGTTCCTGGAAAAATATAATGAGCTAAGGTGAGGGAAAAATAAAAGGAAATTATAGCAGAGGAAATTGTTCCACTGTTCCCCATTTCTATAGTGTTACTGGAGAAGCTGAATGGATGAGAATCGATGGTTATGTAGCAGATCACCTTGAGTGCCATCACTTGGTGTGTACAGGACAACCAGGGCATCAGATGGAGCCAGATGGGTTTGTGAAGGGCAGGTCCTGCCTGACTGACCTGATCTCTCTTTATGAAAGGGTGACCAGCTTAAGTGTATGAGGGAGAGGCTCTGGGTGTTGCCTGCCTGGCCTACACTAAAGCCTTTGACACTGTCAGAGTGATGGGGAATGGAGTTACAACCAGCTGGTAGCTGGTCATGAGTGGGGCTCCCCAGGGCTCGGTATTGGGGCCAGTCATGTTTAACATCTTAATCAATCATCTGGATCAAGTGCACCCCCAGTCAGTTTGCAGATGACACCAAGCTGGGTGGGAGTGTTGATCTGCTGGAGGGCAGGAAGGCTCTGCAGAGGGATCTGGACAGGCTGGATCCATGGGCTGAGGCCAGTGGTGTGAGGTTCAACAAGGCCCAGGGCTGGGTCCTGCCCTTGGGTCACAACAAGCCCAGGCAGCTCCACAGGCTGGGACAGAGGGGCTGGAAAGGAGCTGGGGGTGCTGGTGACAGCAGCTGAACATGAGCCAGGGTGTGCCCAGGTGGCCAAGAAGGCCAATGGCATCCTGGCCTGGATCAGCAGGAGTGTGGCCAGCAGGGCCAGGGCAGGGATTGTCCCCCTGTACTGGGCACTGGTGAGGCCACACCTCGAGTGCTGTGTCCAGTTCTGGGCCCCTCGCTACAGGAAAGACACTGAGGTGCTGGAGTGAGTCCAGAGAAGGGCAAGAGATGATGAAGGGTCCAGAGCACAAGTTCGGTGAAGAGCAGCTGGGGATGTTCAGCCTGGAGAAAAGGATGCTCAGGAGAGACCTTATTACTTTCTACAAATACATGAAAGGAGGTTGTACTGAGGTTGGGGTTAGTCTCTTCTCAAAGGAAACTGCCTCAAGTTGTGCCAGGCGAGGTTTATATTGGATATTAGGAACATTTTCTTAATGGATAGGGTTGTCAAGCACTGAAACAGGCTGCCCAAGGAAGTAGTGGAGTCACCATCTTGTGGCTATGTAAAGGATGTGTAGGAGTGGTGCTTGAGGACATGGTAGACTTGGCAGTTTTAAGTTTACAGTTTGACATGATGATCCCAAATGTGTTTTCCAACCTAAATGGTTCTGTGATCCTATCATTTGAAGGAAAATTCTGTAGCCTCTTGGCTTTTAGCTGAATGATGGAATCAACAATGTTACTGGTTTTAAAATCTAGAACACAATAATACAGAGTCTAAAATAAAGCAGTTCTCTGTCCACATCTGCTTTGTGTAGTCTCCTGGACTTCTTATTTCTAAAGTAGGATAAATTAACTTTGCAGTATCATATGATAAATTTGACTTTTTAAACTTAGTAACTAGATGCTTTCATGTGTCAATTTGCTCACTAGAATTTGAACTACTTTGCAAGGTTCACTTGAAGATTATGCTAGATTTGGTATTCTGCCATGAAAAGAATTTATGACTGCTTCGTATTTTTTATATTTTACTTTGTTCAAAACAAGTTTCAAAACAGTTAAGAAAATCTTTAAGATAATGTTTGAATTTTAACAAGTATTCTGGGAGCCACAACTGTCGGTGAAATCCAGCCTCTGAATATCAAATTCATTTTGATCAAGCATTACATCCTAACACTGAAATTTGTTCCATAACTCTGAAGCAGTTATGCCTGCATGATCACCATCTGCACTAGGCACAATTTCAAATCAATGCTATTCTTTTATATTTTTTTCTTGAATGGGAGAAGCCTTTGTTAATCTTATATCACATTGAAAAAAGAAATAATCTCCCTACGGAGCTCCATCTATCATAAAAGGAAAATAAAATATGAAGGTCTTGGGATATTGCCTCAATTTCTCTATTGGTGCATTTATAAAACAAATTGTTACCAGTAGGAGAGACAAAAGTGCTAGGATTCTGTCCTACACTCAGCAAGTACCTAGATAACTTATGCAAATACCTCATTTCAATTCAGAGTAAAGAACTCATCTTGAAAGAGTTAACATAATCAGTTAACTGTCACAATTTTTGCAGGACCTGATTCTGAAATTAGCAATTTGCTGAAGACCTAAGGCTGTAGAGTTCTGGCATTCTGTAGAAATTGCAAGGGTTAGCATGTCAGAGTGAAAGAGATGGTCTTAATAGTAATAATATTGACTTTTTTTTTATTCCAAGCCATTTCTGAAGTAAGTTGAACAAAAGTGCATGATATTAAAAGAACTATGTATCATCTTTCTGAATCCTAAACTAAAAACCTGATAACGACATTTGAATTCAACCTGTATTTGAACACTTCGTTAGATTTAGTGAACAAACATAGAGAATTTGTCTTGATGTGGCCTCCATTCGTGGGTTTGGCCCCTGCTTGACTACTGAAGGAAATCCCTATCTGGCCTTAGCCCTTTGGATAGAACTACAGAAAGTATGTACCTACACCTTTGTAAGCTGCAGTTTGTCTGTTTCAATTTTGTATCAGCAAAATGAAACCATAAAAACACAGGGGAAGCCACTAATAAACACAGGAGAAACAATCATTCAGCTCAGAACCTTATCTCTGAAAGTGGGCAGATGAGAATTGCTAGAGGAGAATGAAAGAACAAGGATGTTTTTTATTGCTTTGTCTCCCAGCACTGAAATAAAAATATTTCAAGAGGCTTAGTGTCTGTATACTTTATAGACTTCTCTCTGCAGTTTCAGCATCCAGGATATCCTGCCACAACTAATTCCTCCACACACGTACAGTCTGTGAAAACATCTTCAAATGTAAAAAGTGAAAATTGGTAAAAATGCTTTTACCCTGACAAGGTCAGTAACTTCTCTAATTGAGGGAATCAATCTCAAATGTGGTTGGGAGAGGGAGGGGCATGAAGGAAACGGCAGAAGAGTGCAGCTGTTCCCTGCAGTGATGCTTTAGTTTTATTTCATCACTCATGTGGAAAGTTGATCTGCAAGGGAGCAGTGAAAAAAGACGACTTAACTATAGTTGTGGTTTACGTTTGGATTGTGTGGAGGGAAGATTTCTTATTCTATTCTTACACTATTAAAGAAGAAAAAAGGTAAAAAAGTGTTGTTTATGTTAATCTCTAGGCTCCTTTTTTCTCAGGGAAAATCCTGTTTAGCTTCCCATTGTGGATGAAAGTTGTAGCTCTACCATATGTGTATGCTGGATGCCTTCAAAGGGCAATGGTTTCTGTTATCACATGCTAGGTTTCAATAAGCTGCACCTCAGAGGGGCTCAGCCTGAGGCATGAAGGTGTTGTACATAACCTGCTGTGACTTCACTGACCTGTCGTGAAGAGCAGGGAAAAGACAGAATTCTGTGACACTTGAGGTGAGCACTTTTACTGTAATGCCAGCCTTTATTTCTCTGAACCAAGTGACTGGCTTGGACATCTCTAGCATGCATTAATTTAAGCCTTACATTAAGAAAAAGGGCACAGAGTTTAAACTTGGGACTTGCATAAGGCTTAGCACAGATAAATGTAAAGATATATATACTGGGGATGGAATAATCCTGAGCGGCAATCTAGCAGGCATTGCCTGCCTCAGCAAGGCCTGTGCAGCCCTGGGGCCCTGAGGGACAGTGAGATGCACAAGACCCGCCCCGAAACTGGCAGCAGCAAGGGCCATCCCCATCCAGTGCTTCAGTAGCAGGGGCATGGCCAGGAGATGAAGGGATGGGATGGTCCCCTTCCACCTGGCACTTCCTGGAAACACACAGAGAAAACTGTGTCCAGCTTTGGTCCCCTCCAGCTGTGGAGATACAATTGGAGAGGGTAGTGGAGGGCCACTGAGGTGGAACATAGTTGTAGTCTTACATTACCTACAAGGTGGTGGCAGAGAAGATAGAGGTACTGTCCTTGCAAGAGAACAGGATGACAGGACAAGAGGCAGCAGGCATAAGTTGCTTCAGAGGAAATTCTGTGTATAAGACTTTTTTTTTTCCCCTGTGAGAACAATTAAACATGGAAATAGACCCCACAAAGAACTGGAATGGGTGGGTTCAGGAAATGTGCGAAATAACCATACAACAAAATTTTAGTTTTGGTTTGGTTTCTGGTTTTGTTGCAAGCCAAGGGAGGAACTGAAATGAGGCATGAAACCTGAAACGGTCTAGAAGTTGCTTAAGCAAATCTGTGCTTTGTTCTTCAAAGTGCTCTTGTGAGATTTTCTTTGTGAAGGGAAGCAGTCAGGCTTAGAACTTCTTATACCAGTTCATATTAAGTGGCAGTACAAATAGCTATGTGCAGCGTTAAGCATCCACTACTACAGATTTATTTTCTATTTCCGGCTAAGTTGCTTAATGTACTATTGAAATTCCAGAGGAGGGGGGGGGAACTTGGGTAGGATGTTGGTGGTGGTTTTGTTTTTAGTTTTGGGTTTTGTTTGTTTAATTTCGTTTTGTTCCTGTATTTTAATGTGCCACTTCTTGTAGCTTCTGTTCCTTGACTAAATTCTCTTTATCATCAAGTCCTCAAGTGGAGTATAAATGGCTATGTTAGTGCTTGCCTTGATTATTTATCTTTTTCTTTTTAATTCTCTGAGTTATATCTTTTCTTGGGTAGAATAGATACGAACTTTGCATTTACTTTATGCTTAATTTATTTTTTATTTAAATAAAAATTTATTTTTTGTTTTAGTGTGTTTATGTACTTTCTCCCATACCTAGAGACAAGTTCAGATATGTGTATAGCAATCCAATTAAAAAATAAGGTGATATATATCCCCTTCCCTGTGTGACATTGATTCACATTCAGTTCATGTGGATAGTGATAAATTGCCAGCTCTGAAATAAGCAGATCCTTCCAATCAGAACAGTTTTAATGTAAAATTTAGCACCACTACTTGATTCAGCAGACCGAGGCTTGAATTTGAGTTACAGTGAATTTACATTTCCATCACTGAGTTTGTCCCCTGGTACCAAGGTTGCATTACTATTTTATTGGCAACAAAATTTCAGACTCTTGAGGTATTAATAAAACTGGGACTCGCTTTAATGTATTTTCAGATAAAAATTCTTCATTAAAAGGCCTCTTGACTTTGGGCCTGTCACCTGCAAAAAGTTTGCTAAATTATTGCTGTGGTACAGTGAACTGTTACAGTTGAACAGGTAAAAAAAGTCATACTCAAGAAATCAGACACTTGTAAGAGGGCTTCTTCATCCTGCAGATTATTCGCAGAGCCTTACAGGTACATCACCTTAAAATGGTCTGACTAGCAGCATGAGATGCCTTAATTGTGAAATGCTGTATCCTCATGTCAGCCATGTAGTCCTCAATTTAATAAATTCATCACCTCATTTGATGTTTCCAAACTTATTCTCTGTTCACTATTGTTATCCTCACCATCTGAGCAGTTGTTGAAAAATTTGGCCTGCTTGTTCTCATTTGTCCTTTTTCCATGCAAGTAGCTATCAGTTTGATGTTTGAGAAGGGGGTGTGCGTCTAACCAATAAAGCAAACACACCTGTGACACTATGATGTGTATGGATTAGGAATTAAGTCTAAATTTGTGCTCTCTCAAAGGTATATGGCTTTTGTGTTTGAAATTGTGAGTCAACAGGGTAGATACAGCCTGTTCCAGCCAGTGGGAACTGGGCACTCCTAGCAATATCATGGTAGGGTACATTCATCTACCCCTGAATTTTTTTCTGGATGCAATTTTACACCTGGAGAAATAACTCCATTTGATCAAGGTGCATGACAAATCTTATTTTCCCAGGTAGAGCTCTACCTGTGTTTCTCAAAGATTAGGCTGGATTCTTCAGGTATCCCAACAGGATACAATTTGCTCCCTGGTTTTGGTTTAGCATTCTTTCCAATAGTCATGCCTCTCTAGGAAATCCTTATATTTCTCCTCAGGCTGCCTCCACCAGTTACATTTAACCTACTCTGACATACAGCCTTGTCAAGTAGCCAGAGTGCTCTCTCTGAGAGTGTTCTATGTATTAAATGTTTTCTCAACACTTTCTTGAGCTGTTTTGTTTCTGGGCATAATGACATTTAAAACTGCATATGTTTTTACTCATTTCCCTTGCCTCATCTGCTCTGAGGGACTGATCCTTCTGTTTCAGTTTGTTGACAAATGTAAAAATTTGTTACATGGGTTCCTGATTATGATTTTTTTCTCCTAATGCCCAAATTACTTCTCCTGTTCTGTTTTGAATTATCTTAAGGTTTTTAATACCTACTATGGCTGTGGGTATTAATTGAACTGCTCTACAGGGTGTTAATAGCATTACTAGGTATGCCTAATAATCACTCCATTAGCTGTATGTGGGGCAAGACCAAAAAGCTGACCTTTTCAAGTTGGGTTGCAAGTCCCTCTAAGAAAAGCAAACTGAATTATTCCTCTTCCTTGCCCTATGGCTATCATCTCAAAGTTTTCAGTAATATTATCTCCTATTTTTAGGTATCATCTCTTGATTTCTAGGCAGATGAATTGTGGATTCCTGCCACTTTGGATGACATGCTTTAGAAAATGCTGTGATATATTAAAGCTTGCTGTCCTTCTTTAGGGATGATTTATCTAAATGCCCAGTCGCAAATGTCACAGTAGTCTGTGGAACAATTCAGGGGTTCAAACTAAATTACTCACTTTTTCATGAAATAAGATGTGAAAATACAAAATGTGGATCAAATATCACTCTCATATTAAGTGAAAACTCAAGTTGTTTGTGGTTTTTTTAATTTCTCCTCTCCCTTTACTATACTTACAGAGTTTTACCAAACAGATGGAGACATACTGAGGGAAGAAATATAAAGGAGGTCAACTTAGTTCTGAATCAAGTCATTCTTACCATTAGAATTAGCTGGATTTCCTGCTGTGTTAGAATGAGTTAAATGCCAAATGCTATCTCAACAGATTAGATTGCAATGAACTGAAATGTCTATGACTTTCTTAAAAGAATGGCCCTAATTGTGCTGCTGGAAATCTTGGCAGCACCCATGGGAGTTGTTTCAAGGAGAAGCAACCTTCAGGGGTCTCTGGTTCTATTGATGCTCCTTGCTTTTTGTGGAAAATCTCTCGGACAACCCCTGCAACTTGCTAACAAAGAGCTCCTAATTCTGCCATGTAACTACTAACTGGATCCAGACAGGAATCATTCTCCCCCACCTCTCTTACTGCAAATACTAAACACTAGATACTCAAATTGTTTCTAGACTTCATAGCAGCAGAGATAAGAAAAAACCCTCTTCCCTGCTCTTACCATCCCTAAAGGACTGGGGTGGAATATGGAGGGGAGGGGAGGAGAGGATGGGGATTCTTGGCTCACAGTTTGTTGCTCTACTCCTTGTTTTCCTGGAAGTAGTGACTGTCAGGAGGACAAGTTACTTGCCTCATTAGTACAGTGGGAGCAGTTTGCAGCAGGTCTGCTTGCCAGTTTTCTCACGTAGTTGCTGGAGCTGTTACCATTTTGCTGCCTGTTGTGATACAGTCACCGTACTCATGCTCCAGGTCTTGCTTCAGAGGGAAGTAGACACATGATTTTTTATAATCACTTTGTTAGGACATCCCACGAGTTGTTAGTGTCAGCAGCAGCCCCAGTTAACCATGTTTGCCATGGCTGCTGCCCCTGAAGGCTGGAGTAGCAGGTGACTTCCCTGCCAGCCCCAGGCTAAATTCAAAGCTGTGATACAGCTGCATCCCTGGACTATCCCCATCTTTCTTCCACAGAACTGAACTAATTCCCATATGGTTTTGTTTTTCAGCTTTTAAAATAATAATGTGTATATGAGCCTGATAAAACTTGCTTTTTATATCTAAATAAGATGTGATCTTCTTTCCTGAAGGTAGACTACAACTATAAGATTGAATCTTACATGGAATGTATTTTGGGCATTATCACTCTGTGCTTGTCTTCTTTCTTATTTTTTTCATAAATGTTTCCTGCTGTCAGACATGAAATATTGAGCTAGATGGACCTTCAGTGTGACCTTGCATTGCTGTACAAAATGTTAGGGAATGGAAAAAAGAACATGAGGTTTGGTTATCAGCCATAAAACACTGAACTCGTTGGAAAATTGATGGAATATAATTGATACTCTAAATATTTTTATGGGTATGCAATCAGATTGAGTATTTTTGTTAAATCTCAGTTTCTACACATGGAAAATTATGATAGAAAGTAATAGTTATGGAAGCAGTACTTTTTCTTTATTAAACTAAATGAAAAGATAACTACAGTGCTGACCTTGCTCGTAATGTCCTGTTAAAGGCATCATCTAAATTATAGTCTGATTCAAAAAGTTAATTCCTCTCAAAGAATAGAAATCTTTAGAGATTTTTAAACTATGTTCTTAGACACTCATTTCTTGTTCTGTAGATTGTTATGAAATACTAGCATGTAACCTAAACAGAAAGGACAGACTCAGGTAAAATAAGCATAAGGCAAAACTGAGTTGTAAAATATTTCATTCCTATCAGCATAGAAACACTTCCTGACTGAATTCCAGATATTGCACATATAGCTGGCATTTACTGTTGCATCTATATTAGACCATATAAATTAAATGGTCTGTTAACCTGCATGCACTCTTAAGAAAAAATATTTTTTTAAAAAAACAAATTATCCTTTAAGTATAGTTCATAAAGGGTATAGTTCATATGATAGTTAATAAATGCTGGGTTAAACTAGTCACTACTGATTTGTATGCATTTTTAACTGCTCATAAATGCAATGCTGGCTGTGGTAGACAGGCTTTAAATTATTGAGCCTAATAGAGGCAGGTTCAAGAAGTATCTTTCAAGTTCTTGACTTCTTGCAGGAAGTGTCATGTTTTAAATAGTATCAGTTTTCTGATACTTAGTTGGTGTCTCCATTAAATGACAGAAATGTCAAAAGATCTTTAATTCCAGAATGAAATATAATCATCTGCACTTGTCTGATTTCTCACCCTGCCACAACAGCAGGATACACAGTCTCTGCTGTTAGGAAACTCATGAAGTGTTAATACCTGTAGATAGAGCTGCAGCTCATTGAGTCAAAGTAGTTGAAAACTGTCTTCATTTAACCATGTAATTTTCCTGCTTTAGTAAGTAATGTTTGTAAATCAACTTTATAGATGCTAATATTAAGGCAACTATACTTGTTTACACAGTAGAATTAAAGGTTTTTGAACACAGAACTGTGAATCACATCTCTCCCTCCCCCTTTTTCCATGTAGCTTAACAAGTCTGTGAGTTTTTGGAGTTCTTTCCATAGTTTTGTTTAAGTAGTATAAATAGTTTTAATCTAGCCCTCAAAAGGATGCTGTGAAATTGTATGAAACTGACAAGAAACCATAACTCTCTTTCTAAGTTCACCACTAAGTACTCTGCTGTCTGTTTCTTACCCTATTCAAGACCTTTTTTCTACATGCGTCCAAATGGAATTATGTGTGGGAGTACAGTCTCATTTTAACATGCTGGAGGTGCCTTTAAGGGAAGTATGGTAGCTTCAGAAACGGCAACACCATTTTTGGTAGATGAGTATTGTTCCCATCTGATTTTCCCTGCATGGAAATAAACAGGATTTCAACTAGAAGGTGTAGACAGTATACACAACAAGTGGAAAACAGTTGGTCATGTAGCCCAGCCTGCTCCCTGCAAAGAAAGGGCGTTTCATGCCAAAAACGTGCAACTTTTCTTGTCTTGGAGTTTTTTTGAGAAACTGATACCTCATTCTCCTCTTTCTGGCAGATGTTAAATTCTGCTTGCCATTGAAGAGCAGATACACATGCTTCTGTGAAAAGCAGCAATACCTCTTCCTTGCATCATGCACAGCATTCACTTTTGTCCCTTAATTTGGTGCTCATGTGCTTGCTGAAGCTTTGTAGCTGGGAACAAAGTATCTTGCCAATAACAGATGGTGGAGAATAGAAATACAGAATGTATTTCACTGAATAATTTGTTCATTAGTAGCAGTTTGGATACAATTATTTTTGACTCCAGCACATCTCTTGGGAATCCATTTTTTTATCTGCATATTTTTCACAAAATTCTCCTAGGTCCCTGTTAAAAACAAGATAAAGAACTCTGTAAAAGACATCTACATTCCAGCTTATGACAGGCTTTTTTAGATTGTTACTTGGAAGGCTTACCTTCTGTTTCTCCACAGTATACACACACAGAATTAATTTCCCTGTATCAAAAGAAAGATGAGAGTCATTGATCATGCTTGATGATGTTAGGGAAATCCCCAGGAGATAAGTTACTTCACAGTCAAAATACAGGACTGTCCTACAGACATTTTGCACAAACAGTGAGCATTTCAACCTCTGAAGTTGAGCTTTATTCACATCTTCAATGTATCATGAATAAAACATTCTGTATCACTGCTTTGTAACTTTAAAAAAAAGAAAAAAAAAAGAAAAAACATCAATACTGTATGGTTGCCCAAAATAGCTGATTTCCCCATCTGCTACAGATAGGCTGGAGTAGAGATGTGTGAATCCTGCCAGCTCAGTTTTGATTTGAACTGTAGCTTCTGTAGTAACTGAACAACTCCCAAATTAGGAAACCAGTAAGCACATAGGAAAAAATAATGGCAAGGTGGTAATTTCTCCAAGTACAGCCAAATAGTACAAGTACCCTAGTTTTCCCTCACTTATTTTGGGCTGAATCAAAAGATTTTTGAGGACTGTCATTTTGATCTCCTTTTTTTTCCTTTTTTTTCCTCATCGTGCCCATCAATTCTGTATCCTACTGTTGTAAAATAGCAAATTCAGAAAGAAGAGATTCATCTTGCAAATGGCTCTGAGATTAGTGATTTTTTTTCCAATTTTTTCAATTTTATATTATAATGCTTTGATTTGATTCTTGGTATGAAGTGTCTTGCTATATCACAAAGAGTTCTTTAGGCTGAAAAATTTCTGGAGCAACTAATGTTGCTAATGGATATCGTCATCATGGCAAAGGTTTGCTTTGGTTTCAGACCATCTTCATAAAGAATCTTGAAAATTTCAAAGGAACTTCAATGAAGTATTTTATAACCTCTTGTATGAGGAAATAGCATTGTGAGTCACTGAAGTGCTATCATAAATGATGAGAATATACATTACTATGTTTGGTAGTATGTGTTGGTGCACAAAACAAACAGGGATGGAGATAATTATCATATTTATGGTCCATGAAGATTCTGTGGGATGTGAACAGCTGGCAACCCCTGGGGTTGTCCAGCTCCACATTTTGGCTAACGTTTGCCTTACTATTACTTGCCTTTCTGTGCTCTTGCATGGTGCCTAATAAATCAGATTTCTGGGATGAAGTGTTGCAGTACCTTTAAATTCTCAGTGCCTCTTAGGCACACAATTGCAAATCATGCATAAAGGAAGAAACTGCTGTGGAAAACAAGCTTTGATCCTGCCAACTCTCCGGACTTTCTCTAATGCATTAAATTAGTCAACTTTTCCTTCAGGTAGTTTATCATAGATTCACTGAATCATTTAGGTTGGAAAAGACCTATAAGATCATCAATATCAACCCTTAATCTAAAACCACCAAGCCCAGCACTTTACCATGTCCCTAGTGCCATGTTTCCATGCTGTATTTACATTTAAATACCACCAGGAGTGGTGGCTCAACCACTTCCCTGCATAATTGTGGAGTATGTGATTCAGCATTAAAGAGCAAATGAAGATCAGTTTTTAAATGGGGTGTGTATGATAATGTTCTGGAATTAATCTTTTCAACAAAGCTTCCAATCATCAACGACTTCGCTTCATAATTTCCGTGGGATCCTTGCTTCTCCTCCATATAAATGAATAGCAGGAGAAGACTGTATGGTTTTAGAAAATGATGCAATAAATTTAGAATGCCTTACTTAAATCACAGCTTGTAAAATCACATATTATGAAGACAATATTTTAAATCTTGAACAATTTTTATGTGCATCTGGAAATAAAGTGATTGCTAATAGATAACTACATACTCGGTGTGTTTAAGTGCTTGCTTCTTAGTCTGAGACTTTAAATAGTACACACTTGTCAGAAGTGCTTCAGGTTGCAGTAATTCCTTGGCAAAAATTGCTAATAGATCATGACACCTCATATCTTTATTTGTAATATATTATCCTTATGCATTAGACTGATGTCCCATAAGATAAGGGACAAGAAAAGTCCATTGAAGGGACCGTCCCTAAGGGTAAAAATCCTCCCCCAGGTTGGAGTGACAGGTTTCTCCTAGGACACACTATGCTAATGTACCTCAGTTCTGTTTCCCTGATTGATTTGTTGTCCTCCTGGCCCCTTTATCCCTTATATGTCTGTACCCTAGATTGTTCTCCCTTCCCCACTTTCCCGCTGGCCCTCGTTCCTTAGTTCCTCCCCCGTGGTGTCCCTATTGGTTTCCTTGCCCTAGTCCCCCCCTTGGACCGCCCCTGTGCCCTCAGACCATTGGCCCTAACCCTCTCTCTGCCCCCGTATAAAACCCTGTACCCTCCATTGCTCCTGGTCTTCGTCCCTGGAACCCTTCACAAAGTGGCTGCAATAAACCCTCCCTTGGAACCACGTACGGAGACCCTTCCTGGACTCTTTTGCCGTCAGCCTGCGTGTGTGTGTGCGCTAGCTGCTCCAGTGGCTGAGGGGGATGGTGCATGCGGTTTGGTAGGCTCCTTAGCTTGTCCCTGAAGGGGATTGGAGACTCCAGGAGAGCCAGACCCTTTGTGGGATGATCGGGGAAGGCACATTTGCCCTCCCCAGCTGGGGCGCAGCAGCCCTACCGAAGCAGCTTCCTGCGGAGACGTTTTAGGGAAAGTTGCGGCACCTTACCATCAACACACGCCGCAACAGACTGACTCAAAAACTAATCCATTTATTTATAATTCCATTCTATTACTATAAAGAAGCCCCAGCTCATCAAAACATACTAGAGTCATGGTAGGCTTACAGTTACAGCTCTGTAGGAGGAAAAAATACATAGATACAAAAACTGCTTGAATCTTAATACCAGAAATTTCACATGGCACTAAGCCATGTTTGCTCAAAAATGTAAAAATTATGGGATACAAAGTATATTCAGGTAGGTAAATGCCATGGAAGTATTCTTGTATCGTACCTTTATCAGTACTTTTATCACAAAGAGGTTGACATGAAAGCTCGAGTTCTATTCAATACTGTCTGAATATTCACGTTGCTGTTACTGGAACTGCCCTGTTGCCAAGCCCTTCACCTGGATAGTGGTCCAGAACAACCTAGAGTATATCTGGCACCCCACAGTGTCTGTTCTGTATGTATTTTGCTGAACTTGTTCCTCAGAATAAGTATATGGGTTTATGGTGGTTGTCTTGTCACCAAATGAAAACAGCTTGAGAGAACAGAGAAGTAATAGACAGAGTCTGGGCATCTCTTTCAAATTTGTCCTACAAAGCCATATCTAAAAATATTGATTAAAATTATGTGAAAGACTCAGCTTTTAATACAGGTAGAAGTGCAGTAAGACTTTAAACTCCATCTTATCTCATGTAGTCTGGCTTTTGGACAGCATTTTTTGGGGATGGCAGTAAGACAGTAATGTGTAATTGGGGCTTGTATTGAAGTTCAAGAGACAGATCATAACTCCACACTAAAAGCCACATTATGACAAATGGTCAGCCTGTATGATGTCTTCTGAATGACAAACTCATCTTAAACTTATTAATAGCTAAAAATTGTCAGGTTGCAATAAAACAAAATGGTAGTTTGACCCCTTCACTAATGATAGTGAATTCATGCTGAACTAATGGTGGATTCTCACTGATCTTTACCTGAATGACTAGGAAAAAAGTCACCTCAAAGTTACCTTATCCTGTCCACTGGGACATCTTGCCTCATGTCTAAAGTATTATTTAACATCTCCATTGCCATCCTAGGCTTCAGAAGGTGTGCTGATTGATCTTAATTAAGATGTGTCCTTTTTCTATGATGTGCTGAAATGCACAATAATACACTGTTTAAGTACACTACACGATCCAGTAACACACAGTCATCTTATCTGAAGTGGCTATTCCCTTAGAAGTCTTCTGCTGGGACAAAGAGCTGCCTTCATCTGAACAGTGAGGCTCAGATTGCACAGGAAAAAGATCCTGGCTCATTAAAATATATTTTTTCATCTGTATGTAAATGTTGTATTTTCAGGACCTGAAAATATATGGAATTATTCAAAACTGCTGCCAGGGGGAATGACTGGATGATTTAATTGGTCTGTTCTATGTCTAATTCTTAAGACTTCATGAATACAGATAAAAATATAAATTAGGAAATAAGCAAAAATATTTTTTTCACTCTTGTCTTTTGTTAGTTTTATACTTTTCAATCATGGGCATAAAAATTTCCTAATTAGGTAAGTAATATGTCTTATTCAAGATCTTATGGGCAGAGTGAAGGTGAAAAAAAGATTGAATTTGTCCTTTCCCCACCTCTATTTTTCTCTGCTTCAGATCTGTGTTTTATATTCACTCTAATGTGCGGATATTTTAAAGTACAGTAAAGCTTTTTCATATGAAAACCATTGCAAAAATATTTTTTTTCGTAACTCTGAGACACAAGCTCAGGAAGAAATGTAATTATTATTCAGTTTTTAGATGTAAGAATAATTGTCTTGCTCTTAAGGGGATTGCTGACAAGTTTAAGAAGTAGAACAATTACCCAAGTAATTCATTTTCTTAGTAAACTCTCATTATCTGTCTGATGTAGTCATCTACCTTTCAGATTTTTTTGACCATATTTGTTCTGTAATTTATCCCAGGGAATAAAGCCAACAACTATAGAATTGTCATTTAAGTTGTACCTTTTTTGTCTTGAGTGTAGCTTCTCCACACAATTCATACATTGGGAGCTACTGGAGAAGCATGCTGTTTGGTATATGGAGTCTGAAAAAATCTGTCATTCATTTAAGGAAAACAGATAAGAAGATATGATTTCTTTATTTTTCTTGGTGGCCAGCACTGTATGTCTTTATGTGGGGGAGTTGTCTGCTTTAATTGCATATTTCTCTATATGGATGACAAATCAGGACTATCTTTCTATGTTCTTTGTACTTCATACTGAAAAATCTTCCTGTTAATTTTGTAAGCACCATTGATACTTCTGGGTATTGTAAAGCAGGCTCCAGGAATCTTGTTTTTTATTCTCCTGACATTTGCTTACCGTAGAGATGGAATAATACATTCCTCATTTGAAACAGAATGCATGTCTCTTACATTTATTTTAATCTATTTCACTACTTTTGAACCCATTGTATATTATCCTTTGGCTCTTATAGTTTTTTGTATATGGAAGGTAGAGTCATCATGGATAGCAGTGCCCTTTTTCTGACAACATCACAGAGAATGCAGTCAGCAGGTGTAGTGCTGTATTTCTGCACTCCTTTTCTTACTAAATGCCTGCCCTTCCCACATTGTTTTCCCTTCCCCACCCCTAGTCCTGGCCACTCCCTCGGGTTTTCCATATTGGTTCTGGTACCCCAACTCTGCCC
>VYXC01003762.1:246764-262083 GCA_013397175.1 Platysteira castanea | reverse complement strand
ATCACAATAAAAAAAAAAAAAAAAAAAAAAAAAAAAAAAAAAAGAAAGAAAAGAAAATCAAGGGGGAGCTTTTGGAGCTGAGATGATTTTCCTACTACACAAATACGCTGAATTCAGAACAAAATGAGCTTGTAGGATCCTACTGAGCTTGTTGGATCAAGCTATATGTATATAATTTTCTTTAGGGTAGTCTTGGATACCACTATGTCTCAGATCACAAAATACCATTGATTTTTATTGCAAAATGGATGTAGGAAAACTTGCAATTTTCTGCTCCTTCCAGACTACACAAATTCTGTCTTAGTTGGAGAGAGCAGTTGGCAAAACTATGTGGACTCTGCAGACTCTAAAGATTCCCAGAGCATCTACATATACTGTGGGAAAACTCATACCTCTAGGTCCTGAAGCACTTAAGTATGTGATGTGGACTTTGACCTTCTTGTTGTAAAGAAATATGTGGCCCAAACAACAGGCACTATTGCTTTTTGAGGGAGAAAGCACCGATGCTCATAAAGAAAGAAGTTCTACTCTGCTCAGCCTAAGTAGTGGTCTTTGGACTTGAACTAATAAACTTTACCTTAATTTTAGCAATAAAAGCTTTCATTTTTATGAATGCAAAGAGACATTTTTTTCCTAAAAGGCCATTTTTTTCCTTCTTAGTGCCATGCAAGGAGCAAAAAGTATGAAATAAAACCTTACTTCGAAGCCCTTACAGTTACAATGCTTGATACAAACGGGAAAAATGCAATTTTCTGCTGATCTTTGTGAGATAGTAGGAAGTGCTAAGAAGAGTGTTAGGTCTGAAATTTTTAACTGGAACTACAGATGGAAAAGGACTTTGAAACTTCTAAACTCTTCTGTGTTTGAGTAGCTCCTTCGCCTGACATAGCTGGAAGATTTCAACAGTTCAAATGAGTTTCAACTGCCTTCTAAATGTTTATTATTTAATTGATATTCTAAAAGGTAGGAGGCTTAGTTTTTTTAACTGTGAACAATTGTACGCAAGCAAATATATTTGTTTGCAATGGTGCAGTAGGATCACAGAATAGCTGATGCTGGAAGAGATGTCTGGATGTCAGCAAGTCCAATTCCCCTGCTCAGGACAGGGGCTGCTAGAGTGGAATACTCAGATTGCATCTCCATTTGTTTTGTTCATCCTGGTTTGATATTTTCAAGAAAAAAAAAAGAATAAAGGTTTTAATAGTAGTACTTCCAATGAAACCAGACCCTTGTAAAAAGGATGTGTGAATTAGAGGAGAATGTGACCCTTATTAATGAGCTCTGTATCTCTTGCCTTTCAGTACACTTGCTTATGGTCATGAGCTTACGTTAGGTATCTTTATTTTGGATTCATGCTATAATGAATAGTGACAATTCTGTACTACTGGTGTGAATAACAGTATCAATATTTATTGTGGTGAGTAGTCTCAGCTTTGCAGTTGCTGAATATACAGCCCAGCAGTTCAAGGGCCTGTTTGAAGTTAACTTGAAACCAAGCTGAGGTTGTTAGGGCTCATATTTAAAGTAAACAGAAGTGATCCTGGACATCTGATATTACCTGTTGTTTGCCTTGTACCTCCTGGCATAAAGGAATGCACTTAGCCACAGGATACCCTTTCAGTTCTCTGTTCCTGAGGCTTCTCAGGTCACTGATACTGTTGTCAGTAACAATGCGATGACATATTTGGTAGGATGAGGATTTTAAATGTCCTTTATTGTCCTCTTCCCATCATAAATATGAAGATATCTTATGGATCAATTCCATCTTTTCTTTATGATTATATAGGTTGTCTTTGCTTGTACGTGGTATTGCTGGAAAAAAAGAACAACAACAACAAAAAAGCCAGCAATTGCCAATGTGAAAAGGCGTTAGCTGTATTTATAGCTGCCTTAGCAGACATTAGCAGTAAAGAAACCAACACAGATGAATCACCCTTGTCTCTGGGTTTGCCATAACTCTTGTGATAGATCTGAAAGACTATTTTTAATATTTTCCTCTGTTAGATTCTTATCCTTAAGCTTAGGTAAAGTACAAAACAAATTTTCAAATAGCTAATGAGGATTGAAGTTTTTACTTTTTATTTCACCTTTAAAAGGTGAACAGTATTTCAAACAATTAATAGAGGGTGTGAAACATGGAAACTATATGTTTTTTAAAGAAAGTCAAACACAGTGACAACATCCATAAGCTTATTTCCTCAATAATTTGATTTCACATTCTTATATATCTGAATAGGCTTATATTAAGTAATCTGAGGGTGGAGTTTGATTTCAGCACTTTATTTTTCCTTTTCCTCTCTTTTCAATATCTTGGTTTGTCTGCTCAGTTAAGTCAAAAACCAGATTTTATTTACAGCTCTGTTTCCATCTTTCTGTCACTTACAGACTGTTCTTTTAATATCTATAGGTTGCTACTGTCCAAATTTTTAGGCAATCTTTTAACATTTACTCTGTGAGTTCTCCTTCATAGTATTTCAGTACGTTCAGCCAGTGTCTGTCCCGATTTTCTTAAAGAAGCTGACAAACTTTTTGAGCAACAGAATCATTGTGAGTTTGCAGAACTTTATTTAAAAGAAGCTTGAGAGTTTAACACTGATATAATTACTCTTTTATAAAATAACGGAGAAAAGAAAGGAAAAAAATGTTGAGAATTAAGGGGCAGGAAGAGGCTCACAGCATTGACCTAGATGGTCTCTAAGTTCTCTTCCAACCAGACTGTTCTATGAATTTATGAACTTGCCCTCCATGGAGGATTTGTCAGGTAGAACCAATCTAGTTTTGAACTTTCCCCTTTTTTAAGGCCTACCATGTACTGGTGTGTAGGAAAAACTATCCTCTCACATAAAATGGGATAATCCCCAAACTGGAGAGCAAGGATTATAGAAACTGTTTTAAAGTAGTGCAGTTTTAGATCTCTTGTTGAATGTTATCAGTAACGTGAAATTAGAGATTTCATGAGAAGATTGTAAAATATTAATGGTTTGTGGACTGAAAAACAAACCTTGTTCACCTTGTTCACAACGTGAGTCTGTTTTGCCAGACAGAATAAGGTTTAGGAACCAGTATTTGATATTTCAACTTTTTCATCATTACAAGTCAAATGAGGCAATCTGAGGGGGAAGAAAAGCCCCAAGTTACTCTAAAATGTAGATGTGACAAAGCCTTTTAAGCTTGAATACTGCACATGCATGGATGTCTTGTACAATGCTTCTGAGACTATTCCTTACTTAAGAACACAAAAATGCCTAATATTTGAGAAAAATCTCTAGTATCAAGGCACTGGGAAAAATGTCTTGGGAAATCATGAAAAGAAGTTCCAGGCTGTGAATGAAAAAAATATTGGAGATAATGCTGAGCCTTTAAATTGAAATCTCTAGCACCTTGACAGATACAGCAAGGTGGGTAAATCTTTACTTTGGGTAAATCTACGTAAGTAAGTACACAGCTATGATGTGTTTCAAGTAGGTGTCACTAATCTATTGTTCTTTTACCCTGTCTTCCAGAACAGTAAATAAAACATCCTTTTGATATCCACAGAATAGAAAAGAAATAAAAGAGTGAACACTGGCCTCAAGAAAGCCTTGTTCCTTATGGATTAAAGGCTAACAGGTTACAGTGTGAGGTCTGAACTAAGCTTCTTTTTCTGTCTGGGGCCTAAGCCCCTCCAGTTAGATTATCTGGTATTTGATGAGCAACCTATCAAACAGTTTTCCCTCTGTGAGAGTAGAAAGACTGTTTTTCACACAATTTTAGTGAGTTCAATACTTTTTCCATCAGCTGTGGCTGAACTTGGCCAGCAGGTTCAAAGGTTATCACAGGATCTTGGACACATATTTCCACAAAATTAATTTTCATAGGAAAACAAAATAGTAACTCCAGTGAGTAAAGAGCCCACTGTACTAGCTACGACATTCCTGGGTGATGGAAACCACTGAAAGATAACCTCCCAAAAACCCAAGTGAAAGCACACTAGAATATCTATCTACACACCAGAGTCATTCCAGATGAATTTACATTGGTACTGATAGTAATTTTCCTCAACCAGTTATTAATCATGCTTATTTGGATTGCTAAACTGAACAAATACTGTTGGTTATAACATATGACCAGAACTCCTCCTACACAAAATTGAAATACTTAGTTAAACAACAGTATGTTGGATAATTCATACTGTATTCACAGTATGATTTTTTTGATCAAGAATTTCCATCATGCTGGTAATACATTTTTAACATTCATCATATTCAACCCTCCCCGGTCAAAAAAATTATTATTCCAATTTCCACAGAACAGCTTAATATTAAACAAATCTTAAAGTTAGGTTAAAATGAAAGTCATCTGGATCTAAGCTTAAAAGTAGTGAATGAAGTAACTGCAGGGGTTTTTAAAATTATATTTATCTTATCTAGAATGTGATGTCAAAAGATGAACATAAACAGCGCTTAGAGAAGTTGATGTAGATTTGGGGATCGTTGCTGTCAAAAGGAAAACTGAAGGCCTGGGAATTATGCCAGCCATGAAGTGGGTGTAAGAGGAGACTGAATTCTGAGTGTCTGTACGCACTGAGATGAAAGAGTTCCCATTAACAAACCATGGCCATATCGCTGTAGGACAGCTTTTCCACAATACAAGCATTAGCACCTAATCCAGCAGTGAGGGAGGTGATGATTTAATACTTTATTTCTTGCTGGTATTTTAGTTCTTTCCTTCCTCCTGCTTCCCTTTAAAAGGTTTCCCTGTTTGTTAAATAGGCTGTTACAAGTAAAGATCATATCTTTGGATGGTACCTGAGGAAATGTGGGTGCTTCTGAACCTGTAAGGGTTGTAGAATGAGAGAAAAGACCCGGTTCATCAGCTGCCTGACTCTGGCAGAGTTAAATTTTGAGTGTTCTCTTTCAGCAAGAACCACATGCTGCAGAGGGGCAAGTCTGGAACTGACTCAGTGGACATAACTTGCCACAAGTCTCTCTCTCTGATGGCAGGTAGAAAACCGCCTTTTTTTCTTGCTACAGCTCTCAATGTAGAGTTAAGAACTGACTTCCTGCCCCGGTTTGACATGCCTGTGGATCACCTCTGCAGCTGGATGGTTACTGCTATTCCTACCTGCTTGCTGTTTTGCTAGAAGACAGTCGAGCAAGGGAGGCAAACTGCCCCTAGTTAGTATCAGAAGAGTCTGGCCATGAAAATATTTTAATTATTCTTCCTTAAATAGCTATATAAAATAGTATATGTGAATAACAAAGTTTTCCAAGACTGAAACCTACCTATTTGTTGCTATCAATTTTGATGTCTGCCACTATTAAGGAGCTAGTAGAGGTACAATGTCATTGAGGGAAATCAGTCTTTTGGAGCATTTTGGTCTCAGTTGGTCATCTTGTTTTCTTTAGGCTGCTCAATCACTATGTCAAAGCCAGGTCCCAGTCCTCTTGCCAGAATAATTTTGTTGCTGATCTAATTCAGATTTCCTGGCTTCTTGAAATATATAATTAAATTCTGTAGGTATGAAAACTGGATGTATTTAAAAACCCCAATATAGATAAACAAGAATACACTAAAACAAATGTAATTCAACCAAAATTTATTTTCAGACCACTAGAAACTGCTTTTGGCATTAAACCTAAAATGGAAATGTATTTGCAGTTGGTATGATATAATTAGCAGGGCACTTCAATATAAGTGGTGTCCTTATGATTTTTGCTGATTTCATCATAATACTTTAAATTTTACAATCTCCAAGAGTAAATAGAAAAGTAATCCTAAAAATAATGATGAAATGCCTCTTCTTTGCTCCATTCTCAGCCTTCAAAATGTTAAAGAGAGAGAGAAAAAAAATATTAATATTAAGGAGGCTCTAGGAGACCATGTATCTGAATATTTGAATTATTTTTGCAGGAACCTTTTTATAACAGGTTCTTTCTCTCTCTCTCTCTGAATATGTACCTACGTGTTTCTTATATTCAGGGGTTATTCGGAATTAATTCTACAGAGAAATTAGTGCTCTGGAAACTGGGTTTATGCAGATCAACTTTCAGTTTTAAAGAAACTGAGACAGCAACTAATTGTGACAGTACAGTAGCATGTGCTTGGGGCTTTACTAAGCCCTCTTGATGACCCTGTTAAAAGTACCATGTAATTTTTCTTGAATGTGTGATGAGTTTATCCTGAATGAGTGAAAAATTACTGAACTACTCAAAAAGTAATGTAAAAAATGTAAAATGTAAAAAACATGTAAAAATGTAAAAAAAAAATTTAAATGTAAAAAACAATGTAAAAAACCAAAAATCAAACTTTTTATATTGTTGCTTTAAGAGTAGAGAAGTTTGGCTGAAACTAAACCCCCTTGTAGCTGCTTGACCTAATTCTGTTTGAAGGTATTTTTCTAGAGATTCTTAAGCAGTGAAGTAACAAGAGTTGCAAATTAAGGTAACTTAATTGTTACAAGGAGGTAGCATGGCCACTGGAAAACTGAAGGCTAAGAAAACGAAACATTTTTTTCAGGAAATGTGGAAATAAAAGTCATCTCTAATTTAAAGTACTAAATAATTAGATACTGGATACTGTGTTTTTAAGACATCATACAGGGATCTAACAACAGAAAATCTGTCGCTTCTTTTCCTAAAACTGAATTTAAAAAAAAATCATATTAAGACATCTGAGAAACTTAAATGTAATTTTTTTACATGATCGGGTTTGGTATTAAATAGAATTTCTTTTTTAAAAAGAGACCTGAAATTCAAAAGGAGACAAGAATTTTAATATCAAACTAAGAAATTCCAACTTCATTGAAATGATCTTGACTTACTTTACCATTTTTAAGCTTTGAAGGAGATAGTAATGTTGTGTTTGCAAACAAAGTATTTCAGTCCTTCTGCAGTTTTTGTTTATATTTCCCCTTCTGCCTGGTCTTAATAATGTTATGAGATTTACATAACTTTTCACAGCAGCACTGGCTGATAACTGATTTTAATTTTTTCCCAGTGATGAGAAATGAAACTCTGTGCTGCTTTGAAATAATATTCCATTATATTTCGTCTTGCTGCTAATTCTATCTAATTGTAGTGAAAAACAGAAGTGAAACACTTCTTTTTCAATTCTCAGTTTTATGTAATTACTCTTATTTGAAGCAAAGAAATGTAAATTAATTAATCTATATTTTGGTCTTCACACACTACAAAGAGTAGAGAATACATGCTTTGTGTATGTATATATGTGCAAATGAGAAAAACTGTAGATATGAGGAAAGATCACTTGTCCTTCCAATGAAGTTTGCATTTGCTCAGAAATCTTGTCTATGTGGTACTCAGCTTCCCCTTTCTGATGGTTTTATGGTTCAGATAGTCAAGCAATAGTATGGAACCTTTTACACACATGCATATATGTGATCTTTTACTCTGCCTTTTTGTTGGCTTTTTTTGTTTGCTTTTTTGTTTGTTGGTTTTGGGGGGTTGTGGTTTTTTTGTTTGGTTTTTTTTTTTTTTTTTAATTTATATCCTGCATCTTTAAGAGATTAATTTCTGGGTCTATAATCATGCTGTAGCAGAAATAGTCTCACAAAGTAGATGCGAAGAGGTAATGTTTTTCCAAGTGAAATCATAGAATCACTCAGGCTGGAAAAGACTTTTAAGATCATTAAAGTCTGTAACTAATACTCTGAATTTGGAGAGCAATAGATTTCTTTAGAAAAAATTAAAAAAAAAAAATTCTTTAGGTTTGCATTTGAATCTAATTTTCTTCACTAGAAGACCACATTGGTATCTAACGTATTTCTAATGTGTGTCTGAGTGGAAACTGTATCAGGAAACCATGGAGCTGAAGAAAATGTAATTCCTGATTTTAATTTGTTAGGTTCCAACACCCTACTTATCTAGTCCTTTTCAGATTAGCACCTATCTTTTTCATCTTGGGTAGAACAGAAGCCTTGACAAGATACTGTGGAAAGCGATAATAGCACTTACATTTATTCATGTGCAGATAATCTGTTCCTCAGCCCCTAAGGTTTTCCATGTTAGACCTGACATTTATGGATGAAAGCTTTCTCTAGAACTGTTTTTTCTCTTAGGAATGCTTATATTCTGGTGACACCACTTCTGCTATCTGCCATGCATTCATTCACAGAAATTTTTTTTAATGCAGAAAACATGGAAGGATTTTTTTTCTAATTTGAGTGAGCAGATTATACAAATAACCACACTAGGCATTTCAATAGTGTTTTAAATTATTTAATCTGATATGTGATCAGCAGATTTCATGTGGATCCTACTAAATTGCCTGTCACTTCAAAAACAAAGGTTTCAACATCTATTTATGCAGTTGTGGATCAATATTGACAAAAGTGGACCTCATTAATGTACTCCAGTGCTATCTCTCAGGTGATGTGAACAGACACCCACCTTCTTTGTGTTCTGTGTTGCAAGGTAATGGGTTATTATTCACAGGGAAGTGCTAGGGAATGTTTCCCAGCAGTCTGATGGAGACTGAAGTTCTGAAGCTGTCACATTAGACTGGAGAGATGCTGCAAACTGCAATGTTTGATGCCTTCTCAGAGGACACAGCATGAAATCTGTGACACTTCTTTAATGTTTAGTTCAAAATTTCGTAACTCCTTCTGTTCTGGAACAATAATGTTCAGTTAGCCTATCAGCCAGGCCAACCAGTTTTCTTTAAATTATCTCTCTGAACATACTTCCAGATTGTTCCAGGAGATGCCAGAGAACCTTTGTCTGTATGCACTGGGTAAAAATACACATATAGATTGCTAAGACTGTTTTTCAGGCACTTAGGGAAATGTCTGACATTTAACAGGTTGTTAAAACTACTATGTGAAAAAATGCATTGGTCTTTAAAAGTGTATGTGTGAACTTGTTAAATACAATGTGGATCTGAAAAGTGAGGGATTGTGTACATTAATGGAGTTAGAAGATGAAATTATCCTATATCAGTGTAGTATTAAAGGAAGACCAACTACAGTGCATAGAGAATGAGATAAGATTTTGTTAAAATAGTTCTGTGAAATGGCCTTTAAAAAGTATGAAATTAAACAAAAAACACTCCTTCCACCAAAACAATAAAAGGGTCAAATCTATCCCAACAAAACAGTGGTGCAATGTAGATTTAGTGTAGAGTGTCTTGTGTCCCCCCAAAATATAATTCAGGTGAGAAAAAGACTGAAGGAAACAACCTATCCTACAAATCTACAATGAGTTCAAGGGAGAAAATTCTTTATTACTTCACTTGGAATATTCTATTTTTAACATCTGCTTAGATAAAATCTGGGTTTGAAAAAGTGTAAAAACTTTTTTTTTTTTAATGTTTAAATCATCTTCAGTACTCTCAAGATGCTTTTAAAAAAGGATGGAGGCAGATCTGTCTCCAAGTGCCAGCCTGGACTTCTGACACTACTGTCATGCCAGAGAAATTTAATGAAAAACAATAAATGACCCTTTAAGACATGAGCAGGGGAGAAAATATTCTGTTCTTGCAACCCTACATCTCTGTATGTTTTCTGTCACTATGAGAAATAGTACAGGAATCACCTCAGACTTTCTAATCCCAATTCCTGAGACAGTTTATTGTCTGTTTCATAATAAACTGGTTCTGACCTGAGATGTGGCCTTGCATTTATACTAAATGTCTTTTTTCCTTTGAACTTGACAAGATTTCAGGACAGCAGTACAGACACTGAGAATCTGGTTCTATATGCCACCTTGTTTGGGAACACTGATTACCTCTGCTTCCACACTTAGAGTACCAATGAAGTGGAGAGGATGGAGTCCTCCTAAGAATGAAGGTACTGGAAACATCAGGGACCCACAAGTAGATCTATATGCTGTTGCTAGGTACCAAATTGGAAGATTTTTAGACTTTTAGATGCTTTCTCTGTCAAAATCCTCCTGGGGTTATAAGTTCATAAAAATGTAACAATATAAAAGGAAATAGATCAGGTCCTTTTTCTGTGTGTGTATATATAATGTGAAATATTATATTTCTGGCAGTTCTTATTCAGGAAGCAACACTATGTTGTGGTGCTAAAAAGAGCAGTCCTGCTCACTGAAGGAGGCAACTGGTCTGTACCATTGTCTGACATGCAGTGTCAGGACATAATTACTTTGTACCTTCCAAATCGTGTTGTAGAAACAACATCTTTTCTTTGAGTTCTTTCTAAGGCGTTATTTGAATATTATCTGATTATCTTACAATAAACTAATAGATTTTGCTTCCTAATCTGCCAAAACAATTGGGAAGTATCATTAATTTCCAAACCAAACCAAAGGTTAAAGTGAGTTAATTGCCCACAACTGTGTTACAAGATCTCTCTGGAAATCAGTGGACAGTTCTCTGAACTGCTGAATCTCAGTCCAGTGCCTTAGTCATTTCCTTTTCCAGAAGAAATTTAAATCTCAGAAAATCTGAGAAATTCTTGTAGATACTTCAGTCAAGGGAGTTTTCAATGTTATGGAAAAGTCACTTTTCTTTTTCATGGAAAATAAAAAGAAGGGCAGACTTGCACTTTATAAAAATATTCAGAAAATTCTCACAAAAGCAACTTTAAATCCTAATGCGACTGGATTTGGAGATGCCAGAAAAATCCATAGTTTATCTACAAATTCCCAGATGCATGACCGGAGATAGCAACATCTGAGAAAACTGGCCTAAATATATTTGCACATTGTGTCCAATCTCCCACAGTCAACAGTGCTATGAGCTAGATCTGCCTCTGTGTTCTTTTAATGACCTCCCCAAAGAAAATGAACAGGCATAGAAATGCGGACAGTCTTTACTAGATTATAAATTAAATCCATTAGCTTTTGTTATAGAGATGGCATAAAGAAAATTCAAAGGGAGTAACTGAGAAGAGAAATCAAAAGAGGTTATAAATAACTTCCCTACTGCCCCTTCTGTCCTTGCAGGGCAAATACTTGATTTCTGTCAAGGTTTTAAACAACTCAGTGGCTTTCTTTTTTTCCAAGTGCTGATCTTTTCTCTTTGGTTGTGGACAACTTCGTCCCATGAGGTCTGGCTGTTTGCACTCTACTCCACAATCCATAGGCTCTGCACCAGCTTCAGGCTCACAGGACTTTTCTTGTTTCACTTGCTCTGTTCTATTACCATCTGAAAAAGACCCATTTCCCTCCATCCTTTAGGGGTCCTCTAAAGTGGCCAGCTCTGCAATGCATGGCCAATGTTAGCTTTGTGTAAGAGGAATGAAAACCATTGCTACCACTCTCTTCTCCATAGTGGTAGCAATACTGGACAGATATTTGAATGATACTTTTCAGAGTAATTTCTTACTTACGTGATCATAACACACTGGCCCCTCCTGGTGCAAAACACAGACTCAGGAGGGCTGTTAATCAAACCTAACTACTCCACGCATTAAGACTGTGAAAAAAATATGCTTTGCTTGAATTACATCCAGGATGATTGTGGTCTGAAGCTGTCTTTCTTTGACAGGGATCAAACCAAGGTAAGAGGCTCAATTAAAAGGACCTCATTCTCCTGGAATGGATTTTAGGAGCCAGTTGATGAGACCAGGGGTCTGTGGAATCAGGCCTGCTGTTGTAGAGAAGTGTCACAGAAGGGCTCAGAGTGGTGTGTGTGGAGGATGACAGGGGCTGTTTGAGTACAAAGGAATCAGCAGCATGACCCAGCAGGGTGAGGGCTATCAGCTGAACGGCATTGTGGCCTCTGGATAAGCAGGATTTCAGTACTATCAGCCCAGCTGCTGTTCAAAGGGTTTGGATTATGTGGCCCTGGTACATAGAAAGGGGAGGATGAAAGAAGAAATGGCTGTTCTCCTTGACCACTTAGGTTGAGGAACATGAAAAAACACCCTGGGAAGAGCTACAGTGTATTTATTGGGCTCTCCGAAAGGAGGCCTTGGATGTGCAAGGGGGGCAGTGCCAACATACCAATGTGGACATGTGCTCTGCCCCCAGGGCTGAACACACGTTCCCCTGTGCTTGTAGGTTTTGTGCCAGGAAGTCCTGGGCACAGATGCCTGCTGGGGAGTGGTGTTTGAGGGGCCTGGAGTTCTGGCAACCACTCAATGCTTGGTTGCTCCCCCCAGGCATCCTTCCCCGAGCTGGGATGCTGTTGCTCATGACATACCTGGACAGGACCTAGTGCTGCTGAGGGGATCTGGTCTGGGACCTCTCCCTGACCACATTCCTCTGGTGGCAGGTGGAAAAGCAAGCTCTGTCCTCTTCTTCCTTGTCATCTGATGGTAGCACCTGGAGGATGCAATGGAAAGGCAGCCTGCAGAGTGGGCATGCAGCTCCCATCGTGGTCCATTGCTGGACGCAACCAAAGCAAAGTGATGGAAACACAAGGCCAAGCAGGCTGCCTTGGTGATTTCTTCCAGGCAGATGGGGCATGGGTGATCCTCTGATGCCTCTGACTGCCCTCCCTGCTCCAGCTGGCTCAGGGCTGGCCATCAGGGCAGAGCACACTCCTCCAGAGCTTCCTCAGCTACTGACACCATGTCTTGCAAAGACAGATGTGCCATAGACTCAGCTTACATGATGGTGAAGGGGAAAGTAGGAAGAACTGAAGCAAGAAGTGGGACAGGGGAGTTCCAGGCCTCCCAAACATTCCTTCCTTCTTGAGGGCTGACAAGCAGCCACAGCAGCAGCAGTCCTGTAGGACAGACAACACCAAGGGCTGCTCCCCTCATCTGCCCCTGTGGATACAAAAAAGGCTGCTAAGCAAGGATTTTCTTGCTTCTCCCTAGTCCCATGAGAAAGAAAAGTCTCTCATGAAAGGTATCAGTAGGGTTTTGTAAACTATGGGCACCTGCAAATATGTTTTTAGTACAAGTAGAGAAAATATTTTTAATATAGTTCAACCAACTATATTATATATATTATATAGTAACCACCCAGAGGGGTGGTTAAGAAATCGACCAATTAAACTATGAGAAAATTATCCTATAAAAGAGCTATTAAATAATGAAATAAAATGAGTCTTGCTTCTGAAATCCTGCTGGCTGCATCTCTTTCTTTCTCCACTGCGCTCCGGGAAATGACGATAAGCAAGACTACATGCCCCCGTGGCTCCCCCAGACAGGCTGAAAATCAATCCCAGTCCCCCAGCTTCATTCCCCAGCTTCCACAACTTGGGCTAGAGGGAACCTCCCTGGAGGAGGAGGTGCTCTGTGAAGGCAGAGGAATTTTGTCTGCCATTAGTAGGGCTTGTGGCCCTGGGACAGCTGCTGTGTGGGACCCACATCAGGAAGGGATGGCCTTAGCTCAGCACCCAGAGCTGCTGATCTCCCCAAAGCCAAGACTCAAGCCCAAGGACAGGGTCTTGCTCAGGTGCGTAGACTGTGGGTGTGCCCAGAGCAGGCCTGAGCACAATGTGCCAGGACAGTGGCAGGGGCTGCTAAAGAGCTGTGAGGTCATGGGCAGTCGCAGGGGTTCAGTGGTGACATCCCACAGGTCTCTGGGGCTGCCTCTTCACTGCTGCCCTTTGAAGATCACAATGGTGCCAAGGGGAATAAGTCCCTGCTTCCCATGACTTCGGCCATTGTCACATGGCCCTCATCACCTTGCCTTGTGTGAGAGAGTTAAAACCTGAAAGAGTTATTGTAGTCTCAGACACTCATCAGAGGAGAACACAAATGTTATTATGGCAGTGAGGCAAAGCGCAGTCAGACAAGATGGTCTTGCAGAGGCAGGTCATGCTTTTCTGGGACCAAATTCCTTATCTTGGGTAACTATCTCAAAAACCAAGTTTGAAACAGGATTGTACTTGTGCCTCTGACCAGGGGAAGGGAACTGAAACCAAAAGACTCCCCAACCCCCTTTTGAAGTGTTCCAGAATAATGAAATGTGAGTGTGTGAGGACTGTTCTATAAATAGCGCAGCTGAGAGAGGATGTGTGTGCACCCACCATCCATGCACCTATCATCCAGAGGAACCACATCAGAGGTGATGCTGGACCCTGGGTGGTGACCCAGGTCTTTAGCTCTGTTTTCCTACCTTTCCTTCTTCCTCTCCTTAAGATTAAATCACTGGTGCCATGGGCTGTTCAGGCTAATTCACATTAAGTTCAAAGTTTGAATTGCTGCTGCTACAGGCTCTTCCAAAATCCCCCTTGCCATGTGCTGTTCAGAAAAGTTTAAACCTCTGCTGCTGCAGGCTGTTCAAAAACATAAATAATTGCTGCCATATGCTGTTCAACCTATCATAAGGTTTAAAAGTTGAAATCATTGCTGCCATAAATAAAACTTTCTAAGTGATCCTTTGGCATGGTTCTGCCATAATTTCACCCAAAGGTATCCCAAAGGTCAGCTATCTCAGAGAATGGGGCCCCAAGACTGCCCTCTCCAGACCCAGCATTTTAGATTGGCATGGACAGGATACCATTTTTTCTGCTAAAAACAATCGAGGGTACCAGGGTCCTTAGCCTGACCCCTTCTCTGAGAAGACCCATATCCCAGGGAGCAAGAGTACTTGCAGGTTTTGCTAGGGCCTCCCCAGGAGCTTCCCTACAGTCAAAGGGTTTGCACTCCTCTCCTCGAGAGCTTATAGACTTAAAATGCCTGGTCATCTCCCCCTGTCATGACTCTGGCCCATAATAACTGGCAGGATTCACAGGCAGTGGCTGGATTACCATCTTAGCTACTGAGTGCAGGCTGAGAAGGGGAAATGGAAAAGCACCAGTCTCTGTGGTGTGGGGACTGCCTTAGTCACCACCCAGCAGAACAGGCACATGAGCAGGCAGAACAGGCAGAAAGTGGAACGACTGAGTCGTCACCAGACATGGCTTAAGCTTTACAGGAATTACTAGGAAATGTGACACACAGCCTTTCCCACTGGCTTGCTGCTGAACTGATATCCAGGGACTGCAGGCCACCTTTGTGGAATCATTGGACAGGGGAAAAATACTAAGGGAACAGTTGGAGAGTACTCATTTCCTCCTTGAAGAGGAGGAGAGGGTGTCTAACTTAGCATATCCATCCAGTGACTTACAAAATATAAATAAATTACACTCCTTAGTGGAAGAGGGGGCTGTGACTGAGACAGTGGCTGTTGATAACAGCCAGGGAGGTATTCAGCAAGCCACCACATGCACCATCCCTTATTCCCCTAGGGATCTAGCTAAAATACAGGAAAAATATTCCCAGGACCTCCCAAGAATCTGAAACCGAATACGTGTGGAGGATGGCCCTCACCAGAGGAGATTACATCCTACCGAGGCAGCGCTGGGCAGGATGATCAGACCCCGTGGAGAGGGCCCATTCAAACACCCACGGCAGGCCCACGGTATCCCGCAAAGTGTGCAGAGAGCGGGTGCCTGCAGCTGGTGGTGAGCGAGT
>VYXC01003762.1:223922-246710 GCA_013397175.1 Platysteira castanea | reverse complement strand
CTCTGAGGGAGCGCGCTGCGGGCCCTGGAGGCTCCCGGCCCGCAGGCCGGCCCTGCCCGCCGCTCTCCCGCCGCTCGCAGGGCGAGTTCACGGCTGCCCCCGGAGAGTTCACGGCTGCCCCGCGGCTGCGGGGAGGCGGGAGGGCGCGGGGAGCGGTGCTGGTGCCCCTCGGAGCCCCGGGCGGTGCTGGGGCCCCTGGGCAGCCCCCCCGCGTGTTGTCCGGCAGCCCCTGGAGCCACCGTGGCCGCAGCCCGGGCAGGGCGGTCCGGCCGCAGCTGCCGCCGGCGGGAGAGCGCGGGGACGGGAGCTCACGGCGGAAAGAGCGAATTAAAAATGCCGAGTTCCCGGTCCAAAGGTCGCAACAGCCTCTTTGGAACCATCTGCTGGATGGTAATTAATTCGTGGAAGAAGCAGTGTCTGATTTTAAAGCACCCACAATGCCTTTTGCTGATTCACTTCCACAAATCGGAATAAATTGCTATGAAAACCTATTGCCAGATTAGTGTTAGTTTCTTTAGTGCTGAAAAATATGTCACAGAGTGTATGTACATTATTCCCCAGAGAAACGGAGGCTTTTTAATTTAAATCCATACAAATCAATTGTATCAAGCAGGCATATATTCCTGCATCTCCCAGGGGATATGTGTAAACTGAAACAAAAATAGCTAATAAATTCATATGTAATATCTGAATGCAGTTCCTGTGCCATGTTGTTTTAATGATTGAAAAACTAAGTATTGTGATGGACACTTCAAACATATCTTCTAAGTCAGTCTATAAACCCCACCTAGGGGTCCCAGACCTGGGAATCTTGTTTTGCCAGGATTCATTACTCTCATCAGGAGCTTCTTCAGCTCTGTGCTGCCCTTCCAACTCATCTCTGTCTCCTGATTTCTGCCCTGGCTGTGGCCTTCACCTGCCCCTATCCCTGCATCCTCCGTAATGCAGGTTTTAGATGCACAGCTCTACAGACTTCTCTCTTCCTTACTATTTATCTTGCAGGTAAATGTGGAAGGAAGTCAGAAGGAAGTTAAGTAGGAGTACTGTAATGCTGAACACCATTAATTAACGCCATCCATCAGCTATCATCTCTATAAACCAGGTGTCAGAAACATTTCTCTGTCCCTCATTACCCCGATTTTTCAAAAAATCAAAAACCATCCAAAACCATCTCTGAAATCCGAGAATCAATCAGATGACACATTCAGCAGTCATTACACTGTTCACTATGTGTAAGAATTTCATTACTCCAGCCCACAAATGGGGCTCTGTGACAGACTCAGGTATGAACTGATCTTTGCTGTCTAACAGGACCTTCAAATAGTCACAGCCCTTACTAAAGCTGTGAGCAAAATATTAAAGATGGAGCAGCTGTGAGTAAGGAGAGGGAGAGCATATCTGGCTCTGAGAGATGTCTCTGAATAAATTCAGGGGAGGTCTATGTTTCCTCAAATACGGAATCACAGAATCACAAAACATTTGAGAACAGAAGGGCTGGACAATTTACATCCCATGGTGATGATTTGTAAGAAAGACACATTTGGATAGTTTGTGGGTTGATTTTTCCGAAACTGCTGTGAGTATTTATGTTAAGAGTAACTCAGTACCTGTGCAGCTGCATGCAAGTTCTGGTGAGGACATGACTACCACAGCTGCTTCCTCTGAATTTGCCACTGAATACACCTTTGAAATTGGTTCTTCAGGCTTTCCCTTGAACACAAACTTACAGGTGCTGCTCCTTAAAGCTGTTTTCTTCACAGGTCCAGCCTGTGCCACAAAGGTGATATGCTTCCATAGCAGTGTTGATTCCAGCATGCAGTCCAGTTCCTGGGCCCTGGGGCTTTGCTACACAGAATGAATGAAGGTTGGAAGTCATCTAGTCTAGCCTTCCTGCTTAAGCAGGATCCCCTGGAGGATATAATTCAGGACTAGATCCAGGCAGCTTTTGAATAGCTCCAGTGAGGGAAGCTCCATTGCTGCTCTGGGCAACCTGTTCCAGTGTGTGTTTATCCACACAGTAAAGAAGTTCTTTGTCATGTTCAGGTGGGACTTCCTGTGTTCTGGTTTCTGCCTGTTGCCTCTTGTCCCATTGCTTGGCACCACTGAGAAGAGCCTGGCTCCATCCTTTTGACACGATCTTTTCAGATGCTTACAGGCATTGATGAGGTACCCTCTCAGCCGTCTCTCCTGGAGGCTGAACAGACCCAATTCACTTGGCCTTTTCTTACAAGGGAAATGCTTCAGTCTCTTATCAACCTGTGAGGAATCCACGGGGCCAGCACACCCTCAGCCTGACAGCTACTCACTTTTGTACACCTCAAACAGTGAGAGACCAACAGTGAGTAAGAGGCCACTACAGCCTATGGGCATGTATCTTACTGAGCTAATGACTAAAGGTTAGCACAAAAGTTCAAGCAAACTTCTTCTTTGGCCTTCTCAACCATTTGTTGTTTTTAGCTCATTGTTTGGGGAATTTGTGGTGTCGTTCTCCTCTGCTTCTCACTTGTTTGATGGATTTATGATGTCATCTTCTTCTCACTCGTCCTCCCTGAGGAGGTTCCTTGATTCTTGGTTCCTGCTGACTGTCCTGCAGAGACAGGGTGTATTACACATACAGTGGAGAGGCTGGGGCGCCTCTCTCGGCACTAATTCCAAGGTCTTTCTGGTTTAGAAGTGCTCACAACAGTGCCTTGGCTTAACAGAAGTTCATCTCACAGTCTTCTGAGACAGCTTCTTTGGACAGCTTTTTAGGACTTTCAAGGATGAAGACACCACAACCTTCCTGAGGAACCTGTTTCCATGCTCATTCCTGCTCACATGGAAGAAAAGATTTTGTTCTGTTCAGGAGAAACCTCCTGTGTTTCAGTTTGTGCCCACTACATCTTAGCACACAGCAGAAGAAAATGTCTGTTGTTTTGCACCCTCCCTTCAGTTCCATAAAATTCTCCAGGCTGAACAGTCTGAGCACTCTCAGCCTTTTCCATTATGGGAGATTTTCCATTCCCTTTACCATCTTCTTGGCCCTCCTTCAGACTCCTTCTCCAAAATGTACATTTCTCTCTTGTACTGAATATCCCAAAACTGGACATGGTGCTCCAGTGGTGCCTTCACCAATATTGAGGAGACGGGTAATATAATCTCCTTCGGTCTGCTGGCAAAAACCCTCCTAATGCATCCCAGAATACTGCTGGCCTTGTTTGAGGCAAGAGCACATTTCTGGCTTATGTTCAGCTTGGTGTCCACCAAGACCTGGACATCCTTTTCTTCAGAGCTAGGATGGGTCAGCCACAAAAGTTCTGTGCAGGGCTGTTGTAGGCTGACAGGGGTCACTGCCTCTAGATCTGGGGGAGATTTTGCAGGATGTGGGGCAAGAGTATTTGGAGTTGTACAAATGTTATGGAGGGATGTTGTGAAAATGAGTGACACATATCCATAAAAATGTCTTAGGGGTGGCCCAAAGGTGAGAGGAATGGGATGGGCCAATCTGGATAGGAGAGAAAGCAGTGTCAGAAGAGAGGAGTAGTCATAGGCTCATTGGTAATTTCAAGCTGGAAATGACACAGGAGATCCCCAGTGCAATTGGCTGCTCAAAGCAGCATCACTGAGGGCGCCACACTATGTGGCTCAGAGATTTTTCAAGCCTAGTGTTGAAAATCTCCAAAGAGGCAGACTGCCCAGTCTCTGGGCAGCCTGCACCACTCTGGGCTGTCCCCATGGGAAAAAATAGTTTTCCTTTATGTCCAGACGGAAGCTGTCTTTTTTCAATATTTTCCCATTGTTTCTCATGGTGAGAGCTTGTGCTTGCCTTCCCAGCATGGAAGGTTATAGGTAGAAGATGGCTGCTCTGAAGTTCCACCAAAGCCCTTTTTCTCCAGGCAGAACTGGCCCCAATCCTTAGGCTCTTCTTGTAGAGCAGGTGGTCTAGTCCCCCCAGCATCCTGGTGGGCCTCTGCTGAGCTCCCTTAATCCTGGCACTGTCTTTCCTGAACTGGAGACCCCAGATCAGAGGACACAGTATCTACATGTGGTCTAAGTTGTGTGGAATTGAGAGGGATCATCATTTCCCTCCTGGAGGCTGTGCTCCAGTTCCGACAATGCTGGATACTGCTGGCCCTTTCTGCTGGCAGCTCAGTTCACAGTGGCTCCTCTGCCATTTACTGTCTCTCGATCTGGCAACATTTGCAGAACTGTTATCCAGACTGACAGTGGTCAGTACCTTACACAGACTAAGTTTATATTGTTAAAGTGTTTGAGGAGTTATTTCCAAACCTGGCAATCTTCTCAACAATGCCATTTAATAAAGCTTTGACTGGAATAGCCTTTAGATCTTAACATTTTTATATGTATCTGTGCTGTGATAACACATTCTCATTATAATGATCGGGTAACTGGGGGATCATTCACGGCCAGCTAGACTAACCCTTGCTTACAGCAAGATGTACTTCCTCATCTTAATATGTATCTTACTAAGGGCCTTGTTCTGACATGTTTCAGTTATCTCTAATGACGAATTGTCTTAAGTCTTTCTTCTTTTTTTTTTTTTTCTGTTTCATTTATCATTGTCTGTTCTGGGCTGCATCAAAAGCGGCGTTGCCAAAAGGTTAAAGGAGGTAATTCTGTCCCTCTCCTCTGCTCTCTTGAGACATCACCTGGAATAATGCATCCAGCTCTTGGCCCTCCAACACAAGAAGGATGTGGACCTTTAGAGTGGGTCCACAGGAGGCCACAGAAATCATGAGAGGGTTGGAACACCTCTCCTCTGAGGAAAGGCTGAGAAAGTTGGGGTTTTCACCCTGGAAAAGAGAAGGCTCCAGGGAGACCTCACTGCAGCCTTTCAGTACTTAAAGGGGGCTGATAAGAGAGATGAGGACACATTTTTAATGGGGGCTGGTAAGAAAGATGAGGACACATTTTTTATAGGGGCCTGTTTAAATAGGACAAAGAGTACTGGTTTTAAACTAAAACAGTCACCTCCTTTGACCTGCTAGCCACACCCCTTTTGATGCAGCCTGAGCTTTCTGGACTGCAAGTGCACATTGCCAGCTCCTGTTGAGTTTTTCATCAATTATCACTGCCAAATCTTTCTCTACAGGGCTGCTCTCAATCACCTTCCTTCCAACCCATAGCTGTGTCTGGGATTGCTTCAAACTCTGTATCCTGTTTGTAAAATTACTATTGGAAACTTATTCGTTTCTTTTTTGAGTTTTTAAAATTTGTTTTGCTTTGAGGAAGTAAGAATCGTAAGTTAGAAAGACGGCTCGTGAAGACTTACTGCCCCCCGGTGTCCATGTGGGGAATCATTTGATGAGGAGGCAGCAACATCGCTTATCAAAATACCTTTCTTTTTCTGCCCAAGAAATCAACTTCTATGCTTGTATTATAGGTTTCCAAAGACTTTCATTTTATTTGAGGATGTAAGTATCACCACAAAAACTAGAAATAAATAAGATCAGGTTTTGGGGCACTCACCAAATACATAAGCTGATTTTTCTCAAGAAGTATTTGCTTTCTGTTTTAATTGGGAACTGGCAAACTTCTAATAAATAATTTGCATACAGCTAATGGTTTTGGACAATCAAATTAGATCTTACCTAGCTTACTTACAGTGACTAGGAGAACAAAAATGGGGGTCATTCTCAGAGGAGAGACAGGGTGAAACATAAAAACAGCAAAAAAGGAAGCATGGTTTCCATCCCTTGAAGAACCATAACATGAAAAAAAAAAAAAAGCCAAAAGAACAAACAAACAAAAAAACCTCTGCAAAAACACAGAAAAGAGGGTATTCTCTAAAGGCTAGAGGGGTAATGTTCCTTAATCTTCATATCTGTTGACTCAATTCTCTGAACATGACACTTCACACATTTCCTGTGAGACACACTGAGGTCACACTGACACAGTGAAGTCACTGTCTGGGGAAGTACTACTGGGTGGCTGAAGCAAGTAGGCTCCTGGTGGGATCCTGTGCTCTTTGGAAAGCTCATAAAAGTTACATTTTAATGGCAGCTGCCCTTCAATTCCTCAAGACTCTTTCCCTTTCATTTTCTCTGTGTGTTCTCTTACAACTCAGTAAGCTAAAGTGCCTTTTCTTATTCTCATGCAAACTTTCAAATGTTGCTTGAGTATTTATGGCTTCTGTTCAATTTTGTGCGCACCAGGATTCCCAAGTACTTTTCTGCAAAGTAATTTTCCAGCTGTTAGGTTCCTATCATATAGGAGTGCCTGGAGTTGTTCCCCCTTGCCCGTAGGGCTTGGCACTGCATTTTGTTGTATTTATTGATGTTGCTGTCAGCCCATTTCTCCAGCCTGTCAAGGTCCCTCTGGATGGCACCACGATCCTCTGTTGTATCAGATGCTTCTCCCAGTTTTGTATCATCATCACAGCCTTGCTGAGGGTACCCTATGCTCCTTCATCCAGGTCATTGATGAAGACATTGATTGGCATCAGACCCAGCGCAGACTCCTGAGGTACACTTCTAGTTATGGGCCTCCAACTAAACTTGGTGCCACTTGTCACAATCATGTGGGCCTATCCATTCAAGCCACCCTGCTCTCTGCTCACCTAGTCCGTACTTCAGCAACTTCTCTGTGAGGATTTTAAGGGAGACTGTTAGAAACGATGATGAAGTCTAGACAGTCAAATGGGGAATATGCACCAGTCTCTCCATTTCTGCCAAGTCAGACATTTCATCACAGGTTATCAGACTGGGCAAGCAAGACTTCTTTGTGAATCCACGCTGACGAGTTGTCCTAGTTGCAGATAGGACGGAGTTAATTTTCATGCAGTTGCTGTGAGGGCCTTGCAGTTGCGTGGAGCCTGGAGCAGTAAGGGCATGTCTGGATTGTCATTCAATACAACAAGACAGGGCGTGACTTCGGGTGGAAGAAAAAATGAACGTGACACAGAACCAATGACATTTTGCTCCTTTTTTACAGGGGACCAAAGCAGTGAACATAGTGGCAGGGTGGCGTGGTGTGGGTGATCCAGCCTAGAGGTTTGTCCATCCTTGTTTTTCATTGCCTTGGGTTTCAGGGGAAAAGACTTTGGCTGTGGTAACATCTGCCATTTTCTCCCGTGTCTTGGGAAGACACATGTCACTGGCCACAGTAACAATGGGTGGGTTGAACTTCTGTAGCCATTTTTTTGCATGTAATCACCCTATTTTATACTCTGTTGTTAGTAGTATTGTTGCTGTTACTCTTTGTGTTCCTCATCTCATTGCTGTTCTAGGAAATTGCTATCTCAACCCATAATCTCTGCCTTTTTGTCCCTTTCTCACCGAAGAGGTGGTGAGAAGGGAAGAGGTAGCTTGAAGCTTAATTTCCAGCTCGTGTTAAACCACAACATGAGCCCTGCTCAGCTTCTTGTTCTTCATGTACAAGGAATGGTTATTCCATCACCTTCCAAAGTGTTCCCAGGAGTTGTTTAAGTCAACATAATGCTAAGAATGGTGTATGTCTGGGTGCAGATACAAAACTTGCATACAATAGTTAATTTATCATCATTTAAATGTGGGGAAGTTGCACTGAAAACAAGAACACCTAGTCTTTGGCAGGTAGCCATGAGCTGTCACAGTGTGCTGTAAAAATAGTAAAACCTGAACTGTTTGTATCTAGCAGCCTTGCTTTACTAGATGAATAGCAGCCCCAAACAGGGTTGCTTCTAAGGATTCCAGCACTGCATAAGATGGTGCAGAGACACGTGCTGGTTATGTGCAGGAGCAGCTATTTGGAACGTGGTGTGTCAAAGACTGTAGATGCTGGTCATCTGGATGATGGTGGGGAATCGCAGATTCCAGAGATGAACCATCTCTGGATGACCTCTCAGGAGTCAGTGACCACCACTTCCATGGATGAAAAGCTTGCCAGCTGGCCTTCACCCATGCCCACTCCTCAGTGGGCTCCCCACTTTGGTCGCTCTTATATTGTGTGAGTTCTGTGGCATAGAGGGAATTAAATTGTGGAATGATAGTTGAGATCAGTGGCAGCTCTTCATGTGAATCATTACAGACACTGGAAATATGCTAATATGCTTGCAAAAAGATTTGTGATTTCTCACAAATTTCTCTTCGCTCTGCTTTATATTGTACAGAAGGACATTGGACAAATAAAGCAGTCATCCACCCCTTGTTTTTACTTCACATGTCTGTCTGTCTGTATGGCATATAACTTCAGGATATTGTACTTCTAAGCATGCATTGGAAATAAACATTATCACAGTATTTAATAAATTAGATTGAGCCAGTTATCCTTGGTATCTTTCCATCAGGAAGTTTGGAAAATGCCCAGTACGCAATGCATGCTTGAGGTTTTTGCCCTCTGTACAGAAACAATGAATTTTTATATTTGGCATGTGTCTTTACATTTTCATGAATAAATCAGCATCGTTTTGCTGACTGAATTGGAGATCAGCTGGTGATTTGTATGTGTCTGTGTTTGTGTGTATGCACACTCACGTGTGAAGTTTCCATAACTTGTACATGCAAAAGTTAAAAATTATTCTCTGCTTTGGCAACTGGTTTGACATGGTAAGCAATCTTAAGTCAAAATTACGTAACCCATTCATATTTTCATGAAGACAGCCTTGTCCTCAGCAACATGGCCGAATAGATCAGTAAAATCTTATTCCAGTGATATAGAACAATGTAGATAGATCTAAATATACACAATTTTGTCCTTTGTTGTAAATAAATAGCTTAATCAGCTACAAAAAGGGAGTTAGGGATGAAACAGATAAATGTACTTATAGAACAATGTGTGCACTTAGGAAATACATGATCTTAACTTGATCATTTTATTGTTTAACACAATTATGTCTGCAAAAAATGCTTCTTGTACTGAGTTAGCCTCCAGTACCAATTGCTTGTTGCAATAGGTAACACTTTTAGCATTGTTCGGGAAGATTTTTTCTTTTAATTCAAAAGAATTTAAAAATATTTGTATCCTTAGAAAATATGATTGTGACATAAAGACGAGAATAATCTAGAAACTATGTGAACTTGTGACCAAAGCTCTGTTAGTATTTAAGGTGAGTATTTCAGAATACTCATGAGAATATGTGAGGGTTTTTTTTTTTTTGTTTGTTTGTTTGGGTTTTTTTTATTTTTTTGGGGGTTTTTTTTTGGTTTTTTGTTTGTTGTTTTTGTTTTTTTTTTTTTTGAAAAGGCCATACTTCCTTATTTCTCCTGAATGGATATAAACTGGATTATTCAGAGTTGATCTTTGGCTTTTCTACAGCTTTGTTGTCACATGACCTGACATCTTTCCTCCTGTTCTTACATCTTTTGGTCCCTGTGTATTCATCTTCACACTTAATGACATTTATGTCACTCTGTTTCTAAAGTTCACACAGTTTTTCTGTATTTCAGAAATATTTTTAGTTATGCTATCTTTCCAGAGAAAACCGTGAGCCTTCACAGTCCATTTCAGTGTTGCTGCTTTTAGCAGAAGCTTCAACCTGTTTACATTTGACCATTAATCTGTCCAGTGTAAATCATGGTCATTTTATTTCAGTCTATTAATGGGATTGATTGAAAAGTAATTGTATTGTAATTATATTGTCTCCTGTCAGATAGACCCTTTCTAATATAAATTGCATTGTAAATTACATTTTTTTTTTCTGAATAAATAAGTATAAGCATTGCTCTGACCTGAATTGTTTACCTATTGCTTACCACTGAGGAACTATGGGAGGAGAATTCTTTACTTGTTATGAAATAATTTATTTGTCATTTAGCTAAATTTCTTTCTGAAGTGGCCTGCTCTTTACATTTTTTTCATGGTCAGATTATAAGTGTCTTTGCAAGGACTTTTAACCATCCCTAATCTTCCTCTCAGATTTCTTACCTTGTAATCTTATACTTCCCAATAAAAGAGAACATAATAGGAGAGTCTTATTAAAATACTTAGTTCTGCAGAGCTACCAAGCATGTTTGTAGAACACTCTATCTGTTTCTCAAAAACAAGACAAAAAATATGACTCAGTTTCTATAAATCATCGTCTTTTAAACAGGTCTTTTATTTGAAGTAGTTTGCTTCTGCTTTTGAGCTTGAGTCGCACAGTAAGTCTAAAAGAAAGATAGAAAAAATATAAATGTCTAGACAATTTACTGTCCTAGTTGCAGAACTGTAAGGAGAGATAAATTGAAGATTTACCTGGTTTGTGTTGTTTTTGCGAAGAGCATCAAATATTGTCTGCCCCTTAAAGTGTATCAGTCTAACCTTCATACTGCAATGAATTAAAACAAAATTTGAGAAAAAAATTGAAGGGAGGACTAAAGAGTTATGTTTACAATCCTTATTATATACCTTCTCTACTACCTTTCAATCTGTAAGAGCTATCTGGTCACCCAGTGACTCAGTAGGGATATATAAAAAGAAAGCTCTGACATAAACCCTTCTAGGGAGGAAAGATCTCACTCCTGTTGACATCGACTTGATAAGACACAATGTATATGGTAGATAGAACATATTATTCAACTTATTTTCTTTATTATTATTTGAACTTTGTTGATGTTTTTGCTTACTATTCTCAAAAATGAGCAAGAAAGCTATGATGCATTAGACTCTGACCTTTATTGCTCTTGATAAGTTTATCAGTACTTTTGCTCCATGCCTGTCTTGGTTTAGCATACTTTAGTTAAGGAAAATAAGAGAAAATCAGAGAAAATCACTATTTACTAAACTCATATGAGTTGTTCGAAGTTATTTGAAGGCCCAAAGAGCCCATAACCCTGAAACACAGATTATCAAAAGGTATTTCTTTCCTCTAAAGAAGTAACTGAGAGAACCAGGCAGACAAATAACCACAAAAGATACAAGTATATCTTTCTGTCTTAGCAACTTCTTCATCCTTTGACAAAGCAATAAATCCTGGAAAATACTGAGGAGAGTGAAGGAGAAAGGGAATGAAGACCATGTAGCAATTCCCCAGGGTATACTCCTAATGTTCATAACTAAAGGTCTGTCTGTTTCAGATATAGCATCTTGATGTATTTTTCTTGGGCAAATATTTGTTCAGCTCTTACAGATCCTGAATAAGCTTTTAACATCTGCAGTATCCTGCATCAGGAAGTTTAAAAGCTCAACTGCAATTGCCTAAAGTGACCCTGAAAGGGACTACAAATTGTTGCTCTGTATTTGCCTTCTTTGTGCCACTCATAATTCAACTTTCACATCTAGGTCTCCAGCAAATCCTGCTACCAGCCACTTCTGGATTGAAGTGTAAATACTTCTAATCAAAATACTTTCTTACTGGTAGAAATCCAGAGTAGGCATACCAGGAACAGCTAAAACTCTCTAGCCTATGGAGAGCATGTGGTGGGTGTATGAAATCATAAGAGGGTGAATTGTATGAGAACGGGTACAGTTTATTTTCCATTGTATGTGCTAGAAAGCATTGGATGAAGCTTTTGTGGAAAGGCTGAAAATAAACCAGAGGCAGAGGTCTTTTGCATAATGTTTGGTTAAAGTACGGAAGTTCACAGCCTTGAGCTGCTGTGGAGAGGGAAAATTTGCATGCATTCAGAAAGTTTATGATCATAACAATGGGAAGAAAATCCTCTTCAAGTTATTAGTACAGAGACATTGCATTCAGTCAGTAAGCCCTAGACCAGCATGTGTTTGAAGGTTACAAATGCATTTGAATAAGCTAGTGTATGTTCATTCTGTTGTAATTTTCCTCCTTAGGCATCCACTGCAGCCAGGTATTAGAGCGTGTATAATGTGTTAGATGGACCACCGATCTATGCAGCCCTTGGGATCTGCACCCTTCTGGGTCTGGCTTGTCATTTTAGTTTCTCTGTCTTTACTTTCTGTAAGCTATTGCAAAAATGAAGAAAATATAAAAAATTAGCATCACAGTCTTTTATGAGGACATCTTGGATGATGACTGTCTTCTAAAGGTTGCAGAATTTTTTGGACTGTTGACCCCTAAAGTGGGCATATTCCTCTAGCTGATGCAGGAGCTGCCAGCACAGTTAATTTGAGGTCTCTTAACTGAAAAATCCCTTTAGCAACATGTGCTACTCTCTCTGCCAGGTCACTTGCCTGTGAAGCATGGATGCTGACAGTAATGTCTTTGAAACAAAACTGCCCTTTGGAATTACTGCAGCAAACGTTGCTTTTTTCTTATAATGAGAATTTTCCACAGTAGAATGTCTCATCTGGCAAATACAGCTTGCTGTTAGTATTATTTCTTCCAAGATTTTGAAGTTAATGGATACATTTTAACCTATCTGTAAGTCTAGCAAGAACTAGAATATGTACAAATCCAAATACAGATGCTGGTTTCTCAATATACAGAAAAATCCCTTTTCTTGCTACCCACCTAATTTTATTATTTCTTAGGTTTTGCTAGATATTTATGTAGGTATTAGGGTTTTTATCAGGTTTAGCTTTATACAGAATTATTTGCCTAATATTTTCAATTCCAGCTGTATTATTCAGGTAGAAAATTACATTCATAAAATATTTTGAAGCCATCAAGTAGATTTTTACGTTATTATGTCTTCTCACAACTGCAGTTTGCATGGTGATCCCTTCAGTCCAGGTATTAAATATAACTCAGGAGGATAACACTGGTAAGCATTGTTTCATTGTCCATTTTAAATTAGGTATCTGATTCTGTAACTATAGGCACTCTAAGTGTAGCAGATCCAGGCCAGAGAGAAGAGAATGTTAATGTCCACATAGGTACATGTGATCTGATGCCTGAAAGCTTGAAATTAAACAAACATCATTATTTTAGAAATAAAGGTGCATTTGAAAGCCTATTTGCATAAATGCTATTAAAATCTTTGACTCACCTGCTCTAGGCATTTATGCTAGAACAGTTTAAGAGACTGTTTTTCACACATCTCTCAAGCTATTCTGTTAGAGGTTATTGCCTCTGAGAAGTCTTTAATTTCAAAAGTCAAGGCCACAGATATGACTCCTCTCTCTCTTTTTTTTTATTCTGCTTATTACCTCACTAATGAGAAGAGGAAGTGGTGGGTAACTATCACAATTGAGGACTGATTTACCAGCTACTGTTACAGGGATGCCAACCCCTCCACATGGATTGTAACCTCATTACCTTGATTTTCATCAGCTGATTCCCTAATGCAGCAGTCTTCAAAATTTTTGATCACACACTCCATCATTAAAAGTATTTCCAGCACACCCCCTATATATTTTTATTGTTTAATAAGTTACATATATTTACTGTTGTACTATTAGGCACACTATAAGGCATGCACAAAAATGGAGATTAAAAAGGATGAGATTAAGGTAAATTTTGAGGAGATTTTTTAAAATCTCTTTTATTAACAATACAAAAAATATTTTCACCCCAAATCTGAAAACTGGGACTTTCGTGTGCATGCACCCCACTTCGGAGATCCGTACCCTTGTGAATGAGTTCACAGTCACTTGAGAAAACTAACCCTGCAAAACAAATTGATTGATTATTGCTGTATGAACTGTCTGAACAATCCTTCTGAGAGCTCACAGGAGACCCGGTGCATCAGGAAGTGCCACATTAGAAACAGGGAGGTGTGACCATCCCATTGCAGCAGCTAGGTCATCAGAGCCAAAGCATCAGCCCCAGCCTAACTGCAGGAGCCTAGAGACTGAGGCTTCCTTCCAGGTTTTTCTCATTTGCAAACTGGCTGAGTTAACCCTTCTCAGATCAAAATTACCTGTATGGCACCCAATGTTATGATTATTGCAGTCTTGGTCCTTGAATCCTGAAGGAAGCCTGAACTGCAGATTTTCAGGCACTTCAAAAACTGGAATTTAACCTGAGAATAATACAGGATAGCTTTATTTACTGAGCTCCCTAGGGAAAAAAATGTGTATTACAGACAAGCTTTAAAAGCATAAAATAAAAATTTTCTATCAAGAACATCATTACTCATTGTAGAACTAGAGTATATGCAGACTCATTCAACTTGTTTCTATCATCTTCATCTTCCTGCAGAAAGAAGCAGACAGCTCTATATACGATCATTCAAGCCAGAGCTCCTCTTTTTCTTCTCCCTGTACTTGTATGAGCCTTCTACCCAGCCCCAGGCCCAGCAGACAGGGACAGAGACATGACAAACAAATGACCAGGCCGTGGCATCTCCTCACAGTAGCACATCATGTCTCAGCATACCTCCACTACACAGCAGCACTTCCAGGTGTCACGGCTTCTGCTGCCTTCAAGAAAGTGCAGTCTGCTCAGATCTACAGTAGGGTTTGGCACCTGTTGCACTGGGTGTTGCAATGTCTCCTTTTTGTCTCAAAGAAATTTACAGAAAAATCCATCGTGGTGAGCTAGGAACCACCTATACCTCCATATGGCACATTAAGATTTCTACTAGGAAATAACTGAAGACAGTGATACCTGGAAACTTGCTGCTAACCATATTCAAATACATAACTGCAAGAGCTGTCAATGAGATGAACTCAGATGTCCATTTAAATTAAGTTAATCTGTTTAATTTGGGCAGAAGCAAATAAGGAAAAAGGAACCCCTGCCTTTGGGAACTGACACTTCCACAGTCTAATTCTTCTTCCTGACCCGTAAAAATACATATCTGTTCTTACTGCCCTATCTACACTGAAATAATACAATGTTTCCCATGGAGACAAAACTCCATTTTTCAAGGACTAGAAAAGATAATGATGAAATGAAAGTACAAACAGCAAAAACACAGACAGACAACTTGATCTGGACATTTATCTCAACCCTTTTGATGAAACAGATCTGTCAGCTGATTTTGCTTCTTTGTTTCTGCAGTCAGAAAATAATGTCCTTGATCTGATATTTCAGCTTCCTGTCACAGCTCATCCTTTTCAGATTCATTTGGATTGAGAAAGTTATCAATCCTGTGGTGTAATCAATATACACTACTCCTTGCAGCTGTCAGTGCCACCTGAAGTGAGTCTCATGCATATTAATGCTGAAATTTTATTAAAGCTTTTGAACAGATAATATGATACCTGATGGGACGCTAAGGAAGAGGATACGAGACATCAGGACTTAAAAGTGAGAGTGGTGCAAATGAAAAAATGATGGTGAAAGTCCTTTATTCATTGTTCAATTTCTGTTTCTTGATGGAGAAAAAATAGTACCAAAAAAACCTCCCAACCCTAAACCTCAAGCCGGTGAATAATTTCAGCTTCTCTTCAATAAATGATAACAAATTTGATCTTTCCTACTATAACTGCTGATGAGTCACATAAAATATTAATTACTGCTCTTGCTTATTAGGCTGGACAGCTGGGAGTCTGTTACAAACATACTGCTGCAAGATTTGATACTGCTGTGGGATTCGGGTCATTTTGAAAAGAGGTCTCTGAGGAGGAGCGGGAGTTTTTCTGAACTGCTGGTAAATTGGAGAAGACAGTAGAAATTAGAGTGAATTCACTGGTTAGGTCAGCAGAGAGAGGTGGCTTGCAGGCTGCACACTAATGTCTATGCTGCCTTCAGGTCTGTCAGCTAAAATTAATGACTCACTGCAAACTAGAAAGGACTGTTTTCTATGAGCTGCTGGGGGATAAAACAGCTTTGCAAGGTCACATTCTGTGCACACTGTTCCTCATTAACCTCCGCCTGGCCTAATCACCAGTGAAAAACAAAATCCTCGTGTAGACATATGATAAAAGGCAGTAATATCTGATTATATTTGGGAGACCAACAGGAGGTAGGAGAGCTTATTCTCTGAACAACGTATTTAGCTAGATAAGACCTGGCAGAGCAAACCTGGGTTTTAGTGGAATTAATGGAAACAAAATATGAATATATTTCATATCTAAGAACAGAGTATGATCCTACAATATTCACTCTATAATATGCATTTCTTTTTTTATAATACATATTTCATATGCACTTCAACTTGCTTTCTTAATTTTCCACTGGTTATCAATATTAGCTACAAAGAAATATTTTCTGTATCTAAAGTGATAGATATCTAAATTATCTAAATCATTAAAACAACCACTTTTTGGGTTTTTGTTTTTATTTTTATTTTGGTTTTGGTTTTATTCCATTGAGATTTCTACAAGAGAGTTCGCAATAGGAGGGAAGAAAGAAAAAGACTCTGGCAGAGAATTTCAATTCTTTGCCAGAAAAGCATATATTTTGACCTTTTGCCTGGATACTAGTCTCAAACTAAATCAAAAGCTGTTTCCAAAAAAAAAAAATCACCACACTGTGTCTTCATTTCTTCCAGAAATTGAGAGTTGGTGTTAAAGATCTTCAGATAGGAAAGGAATTGTGTGTCCCTCAAGGGACTGAGAAGAAAGCACATAAAGAAAACTTAAAAAAAAAAATCCATGAATATTTTAGAACGAGGGACATTGCAGACTAAAAAAATCCCAAATCAAGCTAAAATAATCAAGATTTATTTCAAATAATAGCACATGCTTAGTCAGTGCAATAGAAAATATACCCTGTTCACACAATATAGGTGGGCATAATGGTATTTCAAATACCACATTCTTAGGCAGTAAACTAGAAAATATGTGTAGTTCACATGATATACATGGGTATGAGGATGTTGCCCGGTTGTCAGCGAATTAAGCCAGGCACTGTACACACAGTAGCAGCCCGTTTTCCTGTGAACTCAGACAGCTGCAAAGCAACCACGTTTTGGCAGCCCCTTGGAGCTGCTATCTTTCTCAGAAGGAAGACGCTCCTGAGAGCTCCTCAGGAACTTCTGGCTTTCTCGGTTTACAGCCTCCCTAGTGGGATGCTCTGGGCTCTAAATACATTTTGAGTATGCTGACAGGAATTTTTGATTTGAGCTATTGTACCTTATAAAATAGATATCCTTCTTGTCTCTGGAAAAATAGTGAGAATCTGATATTTAACAGGCTGCATAAGAGCAATGTTTTCCTTTTGTTTTTTTCCACACTTTTTAAGATTTCCATAAAGCATTAAGATAAATAATGAATTACAAGAGCTCCCTGGTATCTTTTTAATATAGTATGAGTTAGAGAAAGAATTTGCTGCTCTTTCGATCACATTGGAAGGGATCAAATATACTCAGTGAACTTTACTGTTGTCCCTAAATTGAAATCTAGGGAGCCATTTTGTTGTCATGTATCATAAAAAGTGAAAGCACACCAAGCAGTGATTTTTCTGCATATATTATATATTTTTCTGCTTTTATACAATTATTGTGCTCACCTAATGCTTCATTAACTCCATTCTGGAAGGTCATGTCTTTTGTACTGGCACAGCGTGTTACGGACTAACGTGCTTGACAACAGTGAGTTGTAATGCTGGAATAACACAGTAGTGTTATTCACAGTGATTCTAATAGGATCTGACAGGGAAAGTGTGTGAAGGCTGTGCAGAAGGTGATTATCTAAAAACTGCTACTCCCCAGAACATTTGCAAGGATGTTTGCACAGATCTGCTACTCACAGAGAGTTTCTTTAGAATAAAATCTGTGGTGCTGGAAAACAGTTGTGGAAACAAGTAGAGCCTTGCCAACGGGAAAAGAGATCTACACCTTTTACAACTGATATAAATCGATGTTTCAAGCATTGCATCCTTGTCCTTTCTTGTTGAAAAAAGACAGTGAAAAAGAGATGGTCCAGATTCATCCTAGTGCTATCTTACAGGATTTTACCGTGATGCTGAACTAGGGGTAGTCCTTTGGCTCAGGCTGCTTCACAGACAGAGGGCAGCTTTATGGCTGCCTTAACTGGGTGCTGCTGCTGGATGCATCTCCCTCTGTCTTTCCATGAAATCCAAATGGAGTAGAATAGATAGATGTCTAAGCTGGGAGCCTGAGTGAAGTGCCTAGTGTTAGGAAAGAAAACATCAGGTCTGAGAATCCACTGCTGCTGTTTTTCTTCCCTACCTTCCCACTTCTTCTCAGTAACTTTGCTGCCTTTGGTCTCACACTTCCCTATCATCTGTTAGTTGTCAGAAGCAGCACTGTGTCTCGAGTTTAAAATGAAAACAAAATAGTTCAGAAACTTGAGTACCTTAATTCTTTGAACACAAAGCAGTCCTATCTCCTGTAATGTACATGTTGCCAAATGCTGACAGAAAGACAACTAATAAAATGGGTACAGTAATTTAGGAGTATTATGCAATTCTCAGATAGAAAACAGTAACATCTCTTAAAAGCATCAGAAACAAGAATGATGAGCACACTTGCCGTGTGAGTGCCATTTTGTCTTTGTGTCAGGAGGCCCAGCTGTGTGCCTCAGGTTGGTGGCTGTAGCCACGGTGCTCAGAGCATCCTTGTGTTCAGAGCACCCCAGCGCTCAGGGCATCCCTGTGCTCAGGGCATCCTGGTGCTCAGGGTATCCCTGTGCTCAGGGCATCCATGTTCAGGGTATCCCTGTGCTCAGGGCACCCCTCTGCTCCGGACATCCCTGTGCTCAGGGCATCCCTGTACTCAGGGCATCCTGATGCTCAGGGCATCCCTGTGCTCAGGGCATCGAAGTGCTCAGGACATGCCTGTGCTCAGGGTATCCCCGTGCTCAGGACATGCCTGTGCTCAGGGTATCCCCGTGCTCAGGACATGCCTGTGCTCAGGGTATCCCCGTGCTCAGGGCATGCCTGTGCTCAGGGTATCCCCGTGCTCAGGACATGCCTGTGCTCAGGGTATCCCCGTGCTCAGGGCATGCCTGTGCTCAGGACATCGCAGCGCTCAGGGCATCCCGGTGCTCTGGACGTCCTGGTGCTCAGGACATCCCGGTGCTCAGAGCACCCCTGTACTCAGGGCATCCCTGTGCAGCCGCCGCTCTCGGGTCGCGGGGCTCTGAGCACTGCGGGGCCCTGCGGACCGACAGGAGCTCATCCCAATCCTGCAGACAGTGGTGACAAAGTGACACCTTCCGGCCAAAGGGAAGATTTGCACAGCGCCCAGACACGCCGGTAGCTCCGATGGTGCAGGCGTGGCGAGAGACCAATTATTGTCTCTCCTGCGGTCTCTGTTTGCTTTTGAAATATTGATAGCTAATTGCTTTCTACGGATACCATTGAACCGCCTATTGCTGGCAATCATAATGTTCTGATGCTAGTATTTGGACACTGATGTTTTCGAATTGCCTGAACTAAATAAATCAATGCCAACCACTTTTTAACCCCCTATGAATATTAATTTAAAACCTAATGAATATTCATTACCTGAGGAACTGGAGACAGTAAAGCTCTGTAGAGATGTGTGGTAATGGTATCATCATTACCGTGTTATAATGCCATGTGGCAGGCATAGAAGTGCTCCATGTGACACGCACTGAACTTCTCAAGCAACATGGGGCTCCACAGATTGTGACACAGGTGCCAAACACCAGCACCCAATTCCTTTCACAGTGTGAAAATGGATGGATAGGTAAGGCTGCTGAGAGACTGAAGCATTCCAGGACTATCTAGTTATACTAAACTTTATATTATTCTTGCTATGTACTGAATTTGCTGGAAGTCTTTAGAAAGTCTGTCCTTGATTGAAATGTTGCCTATCAGCACAGGCATTGATGAACAGAATTGGTGGTGAGAGCAAGGGTAATAAAGTAAGACGGAGTTTTGGTTGGTTGACTCAGCTGTGTCAGTTCTATACCTTTACACCAAGTGAGAGCTTATGAACAGCGCTAGTGGAAAAATACTATTCATTTAAATATTACCTGGAACTTAATAACTCAGTGAGATGGCTTTAACTTGACTTGATGCAATAACAGAAAGGGAGGAAATGAAATAGACTAGAACCTTATTTTCTCCTAAGTTATGTGGCTGGGCATGTCAGTGGTTAAAAATATCCCCCAAAAGAAAAAGTAAAGCAATCAATCAATATTAGTAGTACATTGATAACCAAAGCAGACCATGATCATGCTTGTAGTTCAATATGTTGGTGCTTTGCCACTGCTCTTAATTTTAGCTGGGTGTACCTTATAGATCTTTCCCCTTGGGGATCTCTGATCATCCACCAAACCTCTGTATGGAAATCTCACTTCCACTTAACAGGATTTTTCCAAATGCTATGTTAATATTGTCTGCTTCCAGAAATCTCTTCCGCTGTATTCTTTTCACCAACAATCTCTCTCTGCTGTCTTCCAGTAAAACAGTAAAACCACTGCACCATGTCTCATCCTAGGCTGCATTTTTGTCTTTTAACTATGTTTCTGTGTTCCCTTCCATTCAGGGATGATAACTCTTTAAAATTAAATGATACTGGACAATTTCAGTAAGAAATTGAGTGACAGCATGTGCTATCAGCTATTTCTACATTGTCATTTAGTGCTACAGCACTGACAAGGAAGCAGTATTTTTACTTCAGTTATCAAGTTTTGATAAACAGGATGTAGGATTTCTTTCATTGGTGCTTTTTGTTTAATCGCCCAGTAGTTTAAATAAATAGTTTCCTGAAAAATTCACATCAAATGTCATTTTATATTTCCTGACTGGCTTCCCCGTGTTAAAATAACTTCCCATCTGCCTCACTTGCTCCCTGCATTTTGGGGCAGAGTTTACCATCTACCCTTTTGTAGCTTTCAGCATTGTGCTATGGGAATTTCTTTTTCACAGGCTGGGAGTCACCTGTTACTCAGGTTCATGGTGAGCAGGGGCAAGGAAGTTTTGTGACCGTTTTACTATTGCAGAAATAGTTCTTCCATTTCTCCATAAAAACAACATCAAGATTTTTTTGAGGGGAGATAAATTAATTTAAATGTAGGCTACACTGGTCAGTGAAATAATTGGATTGACAAATGAGTCAGCAGTTACACCACCAGATCCAAGCCTGAATCTGTTTTTTGGTCCAAGTCCCAGTAAGCAATGACCAAACCTGTTGCACCAGTGCCTTAGATGACTTTACTCTGATCTAACTCTATGCAGATAGGCGATAAGTATATACAAACTTACAAGGTACTTCTTCAAAGCACTGCGCAACATGAGGTGATTTACTTTTATGAATAGATTTATTAAAGGAAATTATAATCTTGAATTCCTATTTGTGGAGTACAAAATTATGAGAAGTTTATTTTGCTTGATTTCCTCCCACATATATAGATAATGATTTAGCTCTTTTTTGTGCAGATTGATTAACAGAGAGGTAATTACGAACTTTTGCAGTATATAATGGACCTAGGATCAATCTCCCAGCTGGACCTTAAAGTAGAAGATTAGATTTCATTTTCTGCTAAGATTTGTGGAAGAGAGATGAGAAAACAAATAACAGCCTTAAATCTGACTATATTGCTGCTTCATCTTGCATGAAAAGTCTTTACTTCCAGAAACATCCCAAGTCTTGAAAATTACCAGTGGCAAATACAGATTATTTGAAAAACTGTAAAACCCCAAAAGAAGCATATTTGCCTTACCTATTGCCAACTATTGAATGACATATGCTTTAAAGAATGATATATTTTACATTCAGTGTTTTCAGCGGAAGGGGGAGGAATTGTATTGCTTAAATGATTGTTCTCATTACTTCAGCCTCCAGCTTTTTGATTCCTGCTAGAAATTTACTGTCGATTAACTCAGTGGGCAAGAAGCTTGGTAAGTTTATGACAGTTGTATAGGAAAAAAAGGATTTTGTGGTTTGTTTCCAGGACAGTGTTGGAAAGGAGATTCAGCCTTGTAAAATGTTGATGTACTGGGTCTGGCTGGGATGAGTCAATGTCCTTCACTGCAGCCCTTACAAAGTGCTTGCTTCAAAATTGTGGCTAAAACAGTGTTGATAATACAGCAGTGTTTGGGCCCCAGCTGAACAAAACTTGCAGTGTCAAGGGTTTCTCTTTCCTGCTCTGACTCCCCAGAGAGTAAACTTGGGGTGGGCATGGCATTAGAAGGCCACCTAGCCAGGGCAACTCTCTAACTGACCAAAGGAATATTCCACCCCATAGGGCGTCCTTCTCTACAATAAAGGCTCAGCAAAAGGATATGAGATATGACAGAGGACATGACATTTGCCTTCTCAAGCAGCTGTTACACATGCTGAGGCCCTGGTTCTCAGGAAGCATTTGGGTATCTGCCCACCACTGGCAGGTAGTGAATGCATTCCTGTTTTTGCTTTGCTTGCATGCATAGCCTTTTCTTCCCCTAGTAAAGTGTCAGTGTCTTGATGCCAGAGTGGTTTTGCCTGCCTTCCATTTCCTCCATGTCTCACAGGGAAACAGAGGGAGAGAGCAGCTGTGTGGGTTTTTGGCTGTTGGCCAGGGTCAAACCACCCCCACAGCCAGCTACCCAGCAACAGGAAAAGCACAGACTTTTGGGGCATGTACCCCTAATACAGCTCTTCTAAAATAACAAATATAATTGAGGGAAAGAAATTCAATAGCCTTTTAATCATCTCTTCTAAAATATTTATTACATCTCCTGATATGAAAAACCCCAAAATACAAAGTGATACAGATGAAGAATCATACTTGCACTAGTAAAAACATTGGTGCCTTATTAAAGTAAATACATAGTTTCTAGATGGTATTTTTCACTGGGAAAAATAAACTCTTGATCTAAAGAGTTTTCTAGTCCCAAGTGGTGACAAACACAATCTTGAAAAAAAGACATCCGTATTACGCAGTTTTCCTATAATTATTGCAGCATTAACCCTGAAGTAAGGAAACTACCAAAAAGTCAGCATTTTTCTGCTGCCCTTAGCAAATCACCAGAAAGGCTATGAGACTGTGGCAGGCACACAGTGATATGCTTCAGGGATATCTGCCATGATTTGACCCATCCTTGGATCAGACTGTCCTTGAGACAAAGGCTCTAATCAGTACTTTTCATTTGTGAATTTACGTAATTACTTTCTAAGCTTCCCTCAGCTTTGATATTCATAATATGCTGCACCAGTTAGTTCTCAG
>VYXC01003762.1:187667-213948 GCA_013397175.1 Platysteira castanea | reverse complement strand
CTTATCACAGGAATACTCCATCCCACAGAGCATCATGCTTAGCATGTAAAGCTGGGGGAAGAAGGAGAAATGGGAAAGGGAGCCACATTCAGAGTCATAGCATTTGTTTTTCTGATTAATCCAAGCACCATTACACAGGTTCAAGCATGATGAAGCCCTTCTTTCCTGGAGACAGCAGAATACCCGCCTGGCCATGAGAAATAGTGAATTAATCCTTTCTTTAGCTTCTGTGTTCAGCTTTCACTTTCTTCTGTTAAGCTGTCTGTATCTCAGTGTCACAGACTGAAAATAGTTTATGCCTCAAACATTGATACAAAGTTTTAAAGAAGCTACAACCACAGAAACCTCCTTGAAGAACTTTGGACCTAAAGTCGAACTGCTGATTAGATAAAAGGAAACCCATTGTTCAGTCACCTCAGGCTGAGGGAAAGGCATGCATCCACAACAGGCCAAAGCCTCCAGCTGCCATCCCAGCTGAGTTTGGGGTCGAGGGGAGAGCACAGCTCACAGAAGCCAGGTTTACACAGACTGCCCCCAACCGAGGGGGGAGGAGGAGGTCTCAGGTGCATGAGAGGCAATAAACACCCATGCTCTGATTACACAAACTGGCCTGGCTGTGGAACCCCCAACCCCTCAGGGCACATCCCCACGGGACATTCATGTGAGAGGCTTTGCTCCACAGGACTGCAGGAGATGCAACAGACCCAGGGTCTGCTGTAAGAGACTGCCCCTGCCCAGAGGGACATGCCCGGACATTCCTGCCTAGCCTGAGCACACGTACCCATCGGATTCTGTGCTTTCCGGGGGGACCTTCACCACCAAGAAGAGCAGCTGGAGAGGATCAACAGAACATTGCTGGGATCCATGGAGGGGAGATATTTTCCTTATTCAGTCCCTGTCACTCTCTTTCTGTCCCCCCCACCTATTTTCTGCTTCTTTCTTTCTTTCTCTTGCTCTTGTATCTACCATCAGATAAAACCCATATTATTGTCACTGTCATATGGTCTCATTTGCACCTTAATTTGGGCAGAGGAATTTCCAAAGAACCTTAATAATAGTAATATTTGGATCATAGCACTCAGCCCCTGAGCTCACCCATTTTTACTCATCTGATTCTCTTCTCCATCCTATCAGATAGAGCAAAAGCAAGTGGCTGCATGGGGCTGAGCTGCCAGGTGGGGTTAAACCTAAGAGAAGCAGAGACAATATAATCTTGGAAAGTATTTGTTCTGGATCATTTTCTGAGTTGTTATTCTCTTTATATGAACTCTACCTGACATGTCTCCTTCTCTTTTTTAAAACAAAGGGTATGGCAACAATCTTTACTCGGGTAGATGGCTAGTGGTGAGGATGACCCAACAGTAACATGAATGCAAAGTCATTCACACCTCTCACCTACACATCAGAGGTTGAGGTGCCAGATGCAGAAGAGAAACAAGTGTGTGTAGGATTGGTCCTCAACGGAGAGACCATCATCTGACAAGCATTTCCAGATGGCCTAAGTAGAAACAGCCTATAATCAGACTGTAGAGAGGGTAGAGAATCAGGAAGTTCATTATATAGCTCTCATGGGGCTACACACCCTCTGCTTCCTTATTCTACAACTAGTCCTTTCAGTCACCATCTATTAAGCCCAGTCTTCTTTCCCAGCCTCCTCTAATCCCTTGCTTCATCTCTCCAGTACTGTCATATTCCCCGCTTGCTATTACGGAGGATCCTTCCTCCATAAACTCACTTGACACCCAAAACATAGCAGGAAAGAGTGAGATTTTGAACACAGCAGCACTTCTTATGCATCTCAGTACCTACTCTGGCATTCACTGGATTATTTCATGATCAGGAGTCAAGCAGGTTAACCTGGGTCTCATTTTAAAGACTGCATGGGTTAACAGAACTAGTAAATCACATCACAAGGACAACAGAATTGAGTTAAAACGATTTGGACTTGATTTCTTGTTTGACTGTATCTTACTTTACCTAAACAATCATTTAATTACTATGTTGCTACCTCATAAAAAAAGATTGGGATGGCACAGCGGACTTTTGTCCCAGTATTAGGCTGCTCAAGAGAAAAGTAAACTCTGATCTTTCTTTCATCTCTTACTTACCTTTCAAGGAACCAGATTAACTTCTTCTCTGCCTAGAATTCCTTTAGTTGCTCAGTAATGTTGTCTTCTGAATTACTGTAAGAAAAAAAAGGTTACATTCCACTCCTCAACTTTGAAGTGTAAGATAGCACAATTATTTCCAGTCTCCTTCTGGAGCAACTGCAACTAGCTATGATGCTGTGGATCACAATAAAGATTTGAATTAAAAGTTCTCTCACTAGGAAAAAGTTTGATTCACTACACTCCCACCTAAATACACAGCTGGATGTGACCTTTAATCATAGCCTCATCAACCAAATACAGCTGTATTAGTCATCCCTTGACGTAACAGACCAGACGTATTCCTTTGAAGGCACTCTCCAGTAGAGAAATCTATCTTCTAAACAGCCAATAGTTGGAATAACCTTCAGTTCTTGAATCGGGAAGTACATAGTTGAATAAATTTTCATGATACATGTTTATCTAAGAATTCCACAATGAAGATTAAGCAGCTGTAAAGAACCACACCCCACAAGCACAAAAACATTATTTTAGTGCACTACTCTGCATTACCATCCTGGTATTTTCAGCATGTTTAGAAGCAGCATGGCTGTGCAGTAAAGACAATTATTCAATTTTCAACCCAAGACATATCCCCAAACAGTCAGCAGTATAATGGCATACTATATTCCCAAGACATACTTCCACTTTATACTGTAACTGAACTAGAGCTTTAAGTCTGTTCAAGTAAGTGGAAAAGCACTGAAATATATTTTCAGCTAGCAGTGAAGAAAGGAATGAGAAAATGAATACAACACAGGGAAAAAAGGAAGGTCACTGCAGCAAAAAAAATTTCAAGGAGGGAAAAACAGCTACTCAGAAGAAAAAAGGAGGCAAACATAGGAGGAAAGACTGGATCAAGGGGACAAAAACTAGAGTAGACCGGACACATCTAAAAAAAATAAAATGAGGAATTGCTAGGCAACTTTCCTCCTGTTTTAAGAGGTATATAGGCTAGACAAGGGAATTAGGTTTCAGAGTACAGAGAGATAAGTAAAGCATATTTTAGCAAATAAGCCTAAAGAAATACATGATCCTAAGGACAGGGGAGCCAGCATGGGAGCACAGACCCTCAAACAGCAGAATAACAACAGAAGTGCCTACACCTGCTCCTTTGGCTGCAGCAGTGCAGCCCAGGAAGTCCAAGCTAGCAGCACAGTGTGAAACCTCCTGAGAGGCTGGAGTTATCCCCATAAACAGCCAACAGTGCCAGCTCTCAACACCCCAGCAACTACAGGCTTAGCTCTGAGAGTTAGGGCTTTGACCACATGCAAGGGAGAGAAATGTATTTTAAAATGGACAAATGTATTTTGAAAAAAAACAGAGCCACTTCTGTTACACTTCCACCTCAAAGTTATTTCCTTGCAGTTATACTCTTCTAGAATGAGCTTATTCTAAGGACACATGGTGCTCTCACAAAAACAACCTCCAAACCCCAAACCAAAAAAATCCCCGCAAAAAACCCCAAAACCAAACCAAACAAACAAACAAACCACATACACATACAAAAAAATTTTTATCTCAAATCAAGTGCTAGGTAGAAAATAGTGTTCTGCTCACTCTGGAATTAGGAAGTCTTAAGGAAAAGGATAAGCTGTTCTTTCACATTCACCATCATCCCCCTTTCCAATGGGATCAACAACAAGGTATAATTTTGTACAACACCAATACACATAAGAACAAATACTGAACTACAGTATAGAAGTTTTTTGCTTACAGTTGCTCAATTTGGTCAATTTGGTCAATTTGGTCAAATTCTCTTTCACCTTCTGCAGAACAAAAAAAGTATTACGTATAAGTATCCATTTAATAAACAATAGAAAATTTCATGTTCAGTACATTACTCGTTGTTTAATCAGAACAAAATGTTCATTTTTTCATTTTATTAGTTTTCTTAAATTTGTATTTCAAATTACCTTGTTTATCTATTGAACGGAATTACCTCCAAATTGGTGAAAAAGTTTATTTTGATCAAGTTTTAGTAATCTGATTTTAATACAAATCATATTATACATAGGCCTATACATTTCTGTATTTTAAAATATAAATAACATGCATTTATGTATGTATTAGACATATGCATTTTTCCTTCTTACTAAATTTGGTTAAAGAAATTTCTCCTATCAAGGCTACCAAGAATTGCTTCCATTCCTGAGCATTTCCTCAAAAATTATAGCCTCTAAATTCCCTTGTACTGTAAGGAAAAAAAAACAGGACTACATCAAACTTGTTATGGGTAGGTATTGCTTAGTGAAAGCTCTTTGTATTGCAGTGTTTTAGAAGAAAGATTTTTATCAGAAATACAGATGTGAAAGTGACACATCTTCATACAATGATGCGCTATGGGTCATACCTTTCTACCTTTCGCTGTAATTTCAACAGAAAGCTAGAAATTAATTTAAAAAACCCAAACCAACCAACCAAAAAACCCACACCAAAACTTACCTTTTCCTCCTTTCTTTTTCGAATACTTTTTCGAATACACCTCGTAGAGGGCAATAGTAGTTACAAGAATAATAACTTCAGCCACAACTGCTACAAAGGGTTTGAGAGGTGCCATGATGGACAGAACTTTAAGTTCAAACCTCCTTTTACTGCTCCCTAATGTAAAAGCAGCTTCACACCAATATACACCAATATCTTCCTTGGTGAGCTTGAGTATCTCCAGACGGTTTACTTTGGCAGATTGTCTCTTAATTCGAAACTTGTTTGTATGGGAAGATGTATTAATGGCAACCTGAAAAAAATACATTTTAAGTCTTATTAATGTAATGAGAAGGTGTCTAATCAAAAAGCATCATTAACATACAGCTCTGTATAGGTATGTACAATGAGTTAGGAACAAAAGGCATTCGTGAAGCATGATTAGCCCACCTTAAAGAAAAGGATTTATTTTAGCTGGACACCCTGGTTTCCTCTAGACTCACTGGTAGAAAATACAAACTTTCAGTGGGCAAATTGTCTGACCCGTTTTAGTTTGTTTAAGACCAGATAAAAGGTATCTTTGGCTCTCTTGACTGTCCAATGACAAAGGCATCCTCAGCTGCCAGATCTAAGGTACAGGTTTCACTACAGCACAAAACATGCACTTTCAAGAAGTGGAAGAGGCAACTCTGCTTCACTGGGAAATATGATCATACTCTTAGAAGTCACTGCTAATCTCCAGCAGTATAAAGGAGACAGATCTATTTACCTCCTCTTACCAGCTTACAGTGCTGCCCTCAGAAGCAGCCTTAACCAAAGTGTTTTAGGAAGCTATGCTTCCTAGATAGGTCGTAAGGCTAGGAAATAGAATTACTTGTACTTGGAGGAAGTAAAGGGTCATACAACATTTTACAGGTGAAAGCACGTCCCACTGTAGGATTATTTTTGTATCTAGTGGCAAGATTTGAATAGTATAACCAGTATAAATACAGTAAAAACATTCTCTCAAGACTCATCTGATTTGTTTATGTGGGAGTATGGCAGGGCCTTTTTGAAAAAGAAACATCATACAAACCAAAAAAACTACATCCCTGTAACAATGAATACTTGTAAATATTACAGATTTTTCTTCCCATTTCCCTAAAGAGATTTCCATTAAAGTTAATGGAAATGCAATTTGTAGAGCCTGCAGTAAAGAGTCATTATACTTCACAAAGTATCTGTGTCTATTTTTCGTTACACTATTTTGCTTGGCCAACAGACAGAGACCTTACCAGCTCAGTTCCGCTGGTCATATACCAGGTCCAAGTCACGGGAGCATCCTCAGTTTTACAAACCATTACAGCTAGATCTCCTTCATAAGTGATTATAGGTCTTTCTTTTCCTTCAATCTTTGGTACTAAGAACAAGGAAAAAAAAATTCATTGAATGAGAGATATGGGTTTTGGTTAATGTTACAAAAGAATATATTTAGATATTCATTTATAGTACTCTATTTTTTCCACTTAAAATCCTCATGATTCAATCATTCATGACATAATGTAAATGAGGAGTCATTTCAGGCTGGTATTTCAGATATATAATCTGTGCAGAAGACTAGAGGAATCCTGTTTTCAGTTGCTGTGTGATCTTGAAAGTTGCCAATTAATACCAAATGTCAAGTGAAAAAATCAGACTGATTTCCACCCTTGCCCATTTCCTCCTTCCCTTCCTTGGCAGCTGCAAGCTACATGCTTCAGTTCTAGTACACTAAAACAAACATATAATTTTGCTGCAATTTCACTTAATCTGCAGAAACTGTTGTTAAGTCTATTCCAGCCACGATGTGACTACATAATAGTATCTGACAAGTTGTACATACAGAGAACTTTTCTGTAACTAAGAAAAAACTGCAGATTGATAGAGATTTGTAGTTACAAACATTTTCTGAGCTGAAGCAATGACTTTTGGGTGCACACCAATAAAAAGGACTTTTGGTCCAATCTTGCTGAGGAGAGAATACAGCCAACAAGAAACAAGACATCAGTTTAACTTTAGAGCTACTTGTCCTAGCCACTGTAACTGCAGATGCCCCACAAGCTTCCAAAAGCAAGTGCCCAGAAAAGTTATGCATGTATTGAGACTATTCCACAGACAGTGTTACAGCTTTTCAAATGCACTATACTGAAGTATGTATTTCCCCTTCTCCCTCCTTCCCCTCCTTACTAGGATGTTTACCAATATGTTTTCCTCAGATTCATTTATATTAAATTTTACTTCAAGATTCATTGCTCTACTTTCTAAGTACAGATCCAGTACATATTTCAGATTTTATTGATCACACTAGACTAAACAGGCCAAGTATTTGTTTTCAGCGGTTATAATGAACAATTTGATACAAGCTAAGATTGTTCTTGTCCTCTCCCCTTCTTGACTGGCTGAGCACAAATTATTTTTTCCCTCAAAAAAATCCATTTCTCATGTGTATTCAAACTTAAGTTTCCTGTCCAGAAATATATATTAAACCAATTTGTTAATAAGAACAGCTTTGTTCTCACTCAGAATTTGCTGCATCATACATCAAGACTCTTTACTAGTGAAGTTCTCCCCATGTGTATGTGTTCTCATCCATGTGTATGTTTTAATCATTAAACACTATCCTCTTAAAGAGTACTGGCAGAGTATCTTCTCTGATGTCATTAAAAGGGATGACCTCACTAATTACTGCTGCAATCTCCCTTGCAATTTAGAGAAGAGAAAATACAAGCAGATTGGGATAAAAAACCCAATATACCCAGCACAACAAGCTTATGTGGCAAAGAGATTTAGCCACACTAATTAGTGGCAAAGCTCAGCTATAGGCATGCCAGCAATTACATGTGACTACATTAGCCACAATTAAGGATATGAATATCCATTACAAGTTCTGGGATCTGGCTTTGTAACAGTTGTTAATCCTTGAATGCCTGCAAGGATTCTCACAGGTATCTCTGCAAGTAGATCACACCAAATTTGGTGACAAAATACTTCTGCTGCACAAACCCAACTTTTGAAGAGACAGACAGGTGTCAGCATCAGCATGTACACCAGTCAGATGTCCACACTGCTTAAAAACCAGAGCTATTACACATACCTCAGCAGCTGCTTAAGGATCCCTGAACAAAGGGCAACAAAATTAATCTATTCTACCCTTTTAGAAGCTAGCAGTACTTCACAACATTTTACAACAACCATGAACATCCTCTGTGTTTATTAACTTGAACTTCCTGTAAGTATTTCATTGTTTTCTGCAAACTTGAGTAAAAACAAAACTCCTCAAAAATCTGAGGGGTTATGCCAGGCCGGGAAGGAGAGGAGAGGTAACACATCCAATAATCCCAAACTGCCTAGTGGAAAAGCTATTGCAGTTAGTTACAGCAGTGATGACTTTAGCCACTGAGTCTATACCAACACATTACTCATCTTTCAGTTTGAGAATTGTTCTCCCTGCATTATTGACTTGAAGATTCAAGGACTTCTCTTTCCCATTTCCTTCACTCTTGCATTAATCTTAAAAAGCATCAAGCCAGTACTTTTTATGGCATCAGAAGTGGCAGCATTCAACCATTGTGAAGCAATTCTCCCATCTTCTTATAATAAATCAACCAGTCCTATGCACTGTTCTGGAAAAGATGACTTTCCTATTGAGTCATTGCTGCCCTTACTGTAATATTATTGTGTACTTACAAAAAAAAGTAAGGTCTCCTTGGACTTTTTTCCATCTACACAGTTAGCTACTCAACTAAACCTTATCCACATGCTGACAAGAAAAATACATAATTATTTTTTAGAGATTAAAAGGCCTGAATAAACTACAACTTTGTATTTATTCAGTACTGCAAGCTAGTCTCTCCTGGCCAAAGGTCTGAAAGCAGGTATCAACATTTGATATTTGAACCCATGCAAGTTTCCTCACGTCCTATTACTGGATATCCCACTGAACAAAGGCAGCTCGCAGCTGCTGAATTAGGGAGCCCCCCTGGTTAGTTTAGCTAAGGTCAGAGTAACGATTTGAAGAGTTAGGGTTTCTCAGAGCCTGTATTCAGGGAGAATCTCTCACGCATCAGCCTTCACATATGAAATGCTTGCCTTGCTCTTTGCAAAATTTGGATGGCGGGAAAAAAGAAGTAATTCCCATTAGAGTTACTCATGAGATCAGCAGTTTGTATTAGTTTCATTTCCACACATCTTCCATGCAACTGGATTGCACCTACTACTTTCCAGGGTAACATTATTGGAGAAGAGAACACAAAACAGAAGAAAGGGCACTCATACTGTCCAATGAAGCACACTAATTGTTCATCTAAGTTCACCGTTCTTATACTATTACAGAATAAAAGATGCACTAAAGCAATAATGTAGTGTTTCTGAAATACAAATGAAATTGTAAAAATCCTGCCTCTATTTTACCAACCATTACTTCGTTTTTAACACCAAACCTCACACCAAGCTCTCAAATTATTGGCTCTACTTTTTTTTTATCTGAGACACCATCCTTTATTCTTATGCTCCAGAAAGTGAAGAATATTCACTTCTGCTGTAGAGATGGAGAGGGAAGGGGAAATCAGTCAACAAGGGTAACAAGTAGACTTATATGCTCTCCTGGTTATTAGAAATTTTTTAAAAAGGCTTTTAGTTTTTGGTTCAAAATTCTTCCATCCATGCTACAAAAATTACTTTGATACTTAGTTACACCCACTTAGCCTGATTATATTAGCCATTACTTACCAAGTTAGGTTGCAATTTCCATACTATCAAGAAAGAATACTAATACAGCTTTGCAGTGGTCAGCTGAAACAAAAACTTAAAATAAATACAAATTAATTAAATTACCTTGCAAATGAAATGTAGCACTGACTTCTACTTCACCTTTCAGAATACAGCTGTAACTTCCCAGCTGACTGCTCTCCGAGATTGTCAATCTTAAAAAAAAATCACCAATTTGGTTTTTTGTGTGTATTTTCTTTTTGTACTACTACAAGTAAGTGCTAATTAGCATTCTAAAGAAAACAGTAAGGATTAGTAATGGAACAGAGAACATAACATCACTGAAACACTAGGATTCAGGTTTAGTGCAATGCAGAAATGGCACAGCAAGTTTAAAAAAACATAAAGAGCACAAGCACACCTTGGAACATAAACATCATTTTCACCCTTCAAGCTGACAGAAGGCCACCTTCAAGCAGCATTATTTACAGGTTACTTAATTAGACACAGGTTCACCATGTGAAGTATGAAGCATATCCTATATTAGGCTTTAGGAAGAACAAACCATTTAAATAATCTCTTCAATATAAAGAATAGTTTTTAAAAGCTTCCATCTAATTAAGTCAAGTCCAGCATCTTCTCCACTGGCAGACTATATATTTTACTGGCACTTAGAAAAAGATTTACATGGCTGTGCGTATGGAGTATCAGAAAAGTGACAATTACATTCTCACCATATTTTCTACAACTGAAATTTTATGTATGTATTACTACTGTTAAAGCTATACAGAAATCAGCTGGAGACCAATCAGCTAAAATGTGTAAATGGCCTAATTCTGAAGAACAACAGTAAGTTCTATCAACTGTAGAAAGGCTTCTAAAACATTTTCTGAGTTTCTGTAGAAGTTTGAAAGACTTAAGAAAACCTTCAAGATACCTTTACTGTAAATGTCACTTCTACCTTTTGTTAGCTATGAAGGAAAGAAAATGACCATTGATACCTTCCAGACTTCTGCAAAACATCAATGAGGTGGAAAAGAGCATGTGGAAAATGAGGGAGTGGAAAGAGAAATTGCTAAAAATATTTTAATCTCAGACTGATCATTATTTCACTTACTGAACAGAATTACTGGACTTCAAGGAACTGTTTCCTTATTCTATGTTTTTTTTTTTAAGTTTTAAAAAAAAAAAAACTTCTGTTTTTCGAGCTCTAGAAGAAAAACAGGAGCTTCTCCAGGCTTGAGGTACCTGCAACCTTCCTCCTTTCCTGCAGCTTCAGTATGTTGGTTAATCTTTGCATTTGGCCATTTTTCAATATACACTTTATTAGTATTGAGCAGTGTATGTAACATGGTAACTTATTAGAATCTGCAAATCACAGTGGAAAGAATGCTACTTACTGGATGGTCCAGCTGTTCTGAGTTTTGCTGGTGTGACTGATTGTTTCACTTCCCTTTTTCCAAGTCACCTGAGGATTTTTCAAATTGGCCTTCTCATCTAATTTGCATGTAAGTTCAACTTTAGTTGGACTGCCCACAGAGATATTTTTTTGCAGTGCAGTACCAGACACACCTATAGTAAGTTTGAAAACATTTAATGAAAAAACTTATTTCCTCACTCTGGGCAAAAAAACTTCAAAGATTGTGTTTACATATACAGGATTACAGATACAGGGGCTATTTACAAGGCAAAATCAGAGTTTCAGAGTAATTTTCTTAAGTCATAACTGAGTTAAAATACATATCCTTTATAAAAATAACACACTCCACACTCTAAACACACTTTTGAAGGTAAACTTCCTAGAGGGCTCCAGTACAGAAACATATATACTCATTTCACGGCTCCAGTACAGAAACATAGACATTCATTGCACTGAAAGGAAGATAAGAGACAAGAGAGAGACTTGAGTTTTTATATGATTTAATCCGAACAAGAAATACTAAGTACTTAATACGTATATAGAAAGTTGTATTATTTATGTCAAGGAGAGTTAAAGACATAAATAGCTACAACCATCTGGATTTTAGCCAGATTTTTATGATACTGTGAGACCATAGGTATATCCTATTACTAAGGAAGCTGTTGGTAAAACGCACAACCTTAACATTGTTAGATCAAGCCTTTCATGCTGCTGTTACTCAAGCTGACATCAAATCATCTTCAAACTCGTTTAGGGTTGCCTTTGCCTTCCTGGCAAGTCAGTAGAATTACAATGGGATTCCAAAAAACTGTCAGTTTTTTGCTTTTCATGAGCATATAATAAGCATATCCAAAAAGTAGATATTAACAGAAAGTATCTTCTCTGATCCAAAAAGACAGTCTTTTATAAGAAAACACCTTAGATATTGTACCTGTTAGCACCGAGACTTTATTTCATAACTGGCGTTTTCTTTCATGCCTTCTGGACAGAAGCTAGTTAGTCATCTAAATACTCCAAGAAAATTTATCCATGCCTCACTTCAATCCTAGACCTACCCTGTATTATTTGGTGGTCACAAAAGTCTAGCTGTATTGCACAGCTCGCATGCTTTACAAGAGAAAATGAAGTTTAAAGGTACAGCTCACCAACTCAGTAATGCAAGTCATACCTAAGCAGCAGTGAAGTATCACTGAAGCGACAGCCCCAGATACAGATACAGGGTCTGGCAGAGACATTTACAACCTGAAGAGCAGCATGTCCAGAATTGCAAGTCCCCGCCAAAATACTTAAGATCTGAGATAAACTCAGAAGTGCAACACCTCAGTCTTCCATTGCAGAGCAAAGTCAGTTACTGAAACTCATTTATTAGAGCAATTAGGCTCAATAAATCAACCACGCATAACTCAGCTTGTTGAGGTTGTTTATGATCAAAGTAATTTTACAAATGGAATTGGTTTATACCTCAGCAAAAGTTTTACAGTCAGACTAATTACACCAGCTGAAAATATTATCTGCCTATTTTGAAATAATTTTAAAATTAAATCCATCCTTTGAATGAATGGAACATAAAACCCGATTATTTTGGATTAACCAAAAGCAAGACTGATATCTAGGGCATCCCTGTACTAAGAGTGCACATACCAGAACAGGAAACAGATAGTACCGTAAGTTTCCTGCTAAAAGAAAATGCAGCATAAATGCTGCAAAATTACATCCTTAAAATATCATGCCAGTACTTTGCAAATCTTCCAGACATACTTCAGTTAGATCAGATTCTCCAGATATCCAAGAAATTAATTCTAGAATATTATTTGGCAGCTGGGAATGTCACTTGTACTTTAGGAACAGGTTTATTTTTCCTGTTCTCCACGCTTTAACTCCTGCAATGTTGCCAACCTAACACCTGCTGTTCAGCAAGTACCCTAGCTTATGTGGTCTCTCCAAGTGGATTCACTAGTGCAAAAAAACTATCATTTAAATTGATATGGAGGAAAAGAGATTTATGAATTGGTCTTACTTGTAGTTTTAATAAAAGTAAGAATCTCATTCTCCATTGCAAAATAATTATTATTAGAACACGAAAGTTAATAATAGCATAAATGTTCTTATCTTTTACTGAGCTCATCACATGCTCACTGTGAACATCTTCACTTTATCAAGAACTTGCCATTCTAGATGCTTCTACAACTCATAGAAAAGTTTGTGTGTACGCACATTCAATATAAAATAATTTGAAGACAAAAAATAACACACTCACCAGGCAGGACTATCTCATACTCTGAGACCTCATACGAGTTCTCTTTGCTTGCTGGCTTGAACTCCTCTGCAGCAAGATCTGGACCTAACATGGTTTGGGGGGAAACAAAGTTCTGTTATCCTATGTAAATAATCACACAGTAGTGTCAATATGGTATTGCAACTATTAATTATAACAATCTTAGAGGGAGAAAATGGACCTTGCCAAATGCTGACTACTGTGGAGATCCTTTTCTAGACCTGTGTTAGCAGCCATAATCTCAAGGCAGCAGTTGTTGTGGAGTAGCATGGCAATTATGCTATGTTAGATAATGACTTCTAGCTTTATTGTAGTGCTGCAATTGTGAATGTCAGTAGTCTAACATGTCATAGCTATTTTACAGCCTGACTCAAGAAGTCACCTAAAGCTTACAGACAGGAGTACATCAAAGTTCTTGAAAAAGTAATGAGCCTTAGAAAAATTTTGAAAAAACCAACCAAACAAAAAATCCACCCAACAAAAAACTCCAGAACAACAGAATGCTGCCATTCCCAAAGCCAATACAATCTAACAACACAGACAGGAAGTGAGAGGTAGACTATCTCATCTAGGTGCTGCTTTAACAAATGCAGAGGCAAGAACACCTTGTGGTCCACTACAAAATGGTCAAAGACCCTCACTGCTCCTCAGAACTCCTGATACACAGCAGGCAATGCTCTTCTACAAAGAAAGGATAACAACATTAGCCATCATATGCCTAACCTAAAAATATTATTCTCCTCTTGTGAGGAAAACCTACATTTACAAGGTGTATAGTCACCAAAATTCCTTTCTGGTAGGGCTGTGGATCACATACTCTTCAGAGAGTATGAAATCTTTTATAAAGCCCTACAAAGCTTGACACAGCAACTCTAAGCACAGTCTGTTCCCATCACTTGTTCTCATGCATTTCAAGAACAGAGAAATAAAGCAAATTAATAAGCTGCAGCTCTAACAGATGTGGCTGGGCTATAACAATCTTCTTTTAATTAAGTGATGAAACAAAAAAGTAGATTTCACCACCAACAATCCAATAGATACACTAAATGTTTTAAGCCACATGTGCTTTTACATGCTTGGAAAGTAATTTTATAGTCAAATATTTCATAATGCATTGCAGAAATATATGAAAAGTAATTAGACACTGATTCTACATAGTCACACACCTTTATAAGAGAAAATTATTCTGGTTTTTGTAGAAGGAAAGGGGCTTGATTACCTCTCCTGTTCATGGACTGTAAAGATCCCCAATCACAATTGAGAAGACACACTAACTGGGCTACAGCCTCAGCCTTCCTACTGAGAGATGCACTGGGTGGCTGTATGATCACTGTGCAGTAGAAACAGCACCTCTGAAAGCCTACATCTCATCAGAATTACTCCTTCTCTTCCCTTGCACAAAATACTGAACTCTCAGGTAAAGCCCTTCAACACATGCCTCTGAGCTACAATTGAGAGGATCTGGCTGTGCTGAAGGAGATCCCTGCTAGTGGTTTGCATCTAAAGGCATAAGCAGAGGTACCACATGCCTTTCAAGTTGTTGGCCAGTTTCAGAAAACATCCTGTCAAGCTCACAGCACAAGGACTTCCGTGCCACAGGCAATGAACCTTCTGCCTGGCTTGCTCCATCTGCATTTTCATACCTTCCCTCAAGCTTCAACCAGTTTAAGTAAAAATAAACCTGTATATTAATGCGGTTGGTATGGAAGAACAGAGCTTCATTTGGTGTTGTTGAGAGTAGATTGCTGTCAATCTCAACTGGTAGAACAAAATGGCTTTTTAAGCAGAGAAATCAAAGCTGTCACTAGCAGCAGACAATAGTCCTGTTGTTTCAGACAAGAACACAACAAGCCTTGATCTCTGCCCCAAGGAGAAGCAAACTAGTCCAAGTGCTTTCCCAGGAAGTAATATGGCAAGGCTGAAAAGTTCTGGCAGATCTTAGCCTGCCTGTGTGCGCACCCAGACAGCATGCCAGGGTTGTCAAGGATCACCTGAGTTTATGTCAGTCTAGTGTATGCATGACCTGCTTTTTTACCAAAATCCCTCAGAATGATACATTCAGAAGGCACCACTGCTAATTCGTATGGTAGATCCAGCCACAAAAAACTAGACAACCTTTAAAGTGTCTTGCACATAAACAGTATTTTCATACTGACTTTTTTCCTCAATCCACGCATCAAATGAAAATATTCAAGTGAGGTTATATGTCTGTGTGTTTATGTATGCAGAGTTACTGAATCTATTAGCTATTACACTCCTAGTCCTCACAGTGTGCTAAGAAGCTCTGAAGATGACTATCAGATGAATATCATTACTTAAAAAAACCACCCAACTTGTAGGTGAAGTAACTTGCCAGAACTTCGTTGAGTTCACATATAAATATAACATAGCTCATTTTTGACTTGCACTCATCAACATGAGCTTTGGTACAGTGCTTCTGATCTTTGTGGAGAAAGTAGAAGTAGAATCAACAATCATTTCCTGTTTCTTGTCCTGCCTGAAACTTATTCTTGGCTTCCCATTAGAACTACAATTAAGGTATAAAGGACAACAGACAGTTTTCATACAGCTGTAATTATGAAAGATGAAGCTAGCAGGCACAGCGATGCAAGGGCTTTATAATACTTTTCAATAACACAGAGGCATAAGGAGCTCCCATATTAAAAATTACCAGGTCTAGAAGCTAGAACAACCTCCCTGCAGTGGTACTAGTTCGGGTGCTGCCTGACTTCCAGGGTCATTGCCTGCTTGTACGGCATATATGCCTAAGGGCAACAGATCATGAAACTGGAAGTTGCATAGTTTTTTCCAGTCCTGAAGATACTTACGACACTCAGGCTCTTGCAGTGGTCTAGATGGTCTAGATGCTAGATCTACTTCTGTTTCTTTCAAGATGTCACAATCTTATTTCAAGAGACTTAAGTGTGAAAATGTAAACTCTGTATGATAAATGAGCATCAATAGGAAAAAGGACTACAGTTTTAGGTATACTGAAATAAAACAATTACCAGATGATTCATTAAGTCCAGGTTGCATCTTAGTCACGGAATTTGCCTGAGTCGGACTGGAATCTTGTGTTGTCATAGCTGGATCTAAAAAAAAAAACCCAACCAAACAAACAGAAGAAGTTTAAAGAAACTTTGAGTTACAAAAAGCTAGTTCAGGAAAATAATTACAGCAGAACGTCCTCACCTCAGCCTTTCTCCTCCATCTTTCCCCATGTTCTGAGCATACACATTGAAAGATGCACATGAACTGTTTTTCATTAGTTCTTTAGCTCACTTTAGGCAAGAAAAGATTAAGGAATGGAAGCAATATTTATTTGATCTCTAATTTCTGTAGAGAGTTCTTTTCCTGCCGTTAGCTTATAGCCAGGCAAAGCCATTCTTCAGAATGTTCCACAACTTTATAAACTGTACTCATATCCTGTCTTGTTCATGGCTTGAAACACCACTTATGCTACTGACACTTGTCAATTATTTTTAACACAGATTAACAGATTTTCCAATAGAATAACAACTTCATTACAACCTTACAAGTCTAGTGTGATGAACAAGCAATGAACAAGCCTCCTTTGCTTCCACTAGCACCTTGGTAACCAAAAGACATCTGTATCAAACATAAACTTCAACATCTAATGCTAACAATTATTTCCATTTTCCTTAATACCACTGCAAATCTGATCCTCCTCCTGTAATACAGCTTTTACAAGAACCAGTTAAGACTCTGGTTTGCTTTACGTTCTTGAAAAAGAACAGCAAAGGAAAAGGCAGAGGACTTGCTTAGTAGTTCTGTCATTCTTTTAAGAACTCAAGATACCTAGGTGTTTTAGAAGAATGAAGATATCTCCTCACTCCTTTATTTCCACATCTGGGTGACAGAACTAGTTTATTAGTTTATTTTGTACTAACTATCTTCACTGACAAAGGTATTTCAGGACATATTCCACTGCCATAGCACTCAGAGAAAGTGATTCAGCCATTAGTCACACAAGGGAAAAAGGACATGTGTTTTCCACTTGTAATTAAAGTCTTGAGTGAGGGGGAAATTGGGATCATGAACTCTTCTGGACATCCAAGACAGCAATAAACATGCACAGATCACAGAATATTCTGAATTGAAAGAGATTCACAAGGATCCAGTTCAACTCCCAGGTGAACAGTGAAAAGCGACATTGTACTTTAAGTGCATTCAGACTTCAGAACCACATGCATTCAGCAGGAGGTGAAGTCAGCACTCTGCCACTTCCTACAAATGAACACTACTAACACTCCTATCCCATTTCAGCACCTATAGGCATAGACAACCTATAGATTCTCCCACTGGCAGCTCCAGCACACAGTTACTCCACCACAGCTTGCACCATCTGCTGTCTCAATCTACCCACCATACTTCAACCAGTTTGGATCAAGAGTAAAACAAGGTAGTTAAAAGATATGATTAAAAAAAGTAAGTATTAGTGGTTCTTAACAGCAGCCTTTTTATTTTTCCATATTTATTCGTATCAGTTCACTGGTCCCATGGCCAGCTGTTCCCTCCCAGCTCTTCACCTAAGAAAAGAATTTTAAAAATCTTCTCTGAGGATGTGCTGGCTTATGAGCCAGACAGTAAGAAGACTGAGTCTTATTCTTTGCCTGACAGAGGTACTGAGCAAGGAGAGCTATTATTTTTCTGACATTCATAGTACAACTGAAGAAAGGTCCATGAATTTTTATATCTGCCGCATCTTGAGGCATTCTAAGTATGTCATGGATCACCTGCACATTAATTAAAATCCCCAAAGATGATAAATTTAGAAGGTGCCAGTGCCAAGCTGTACAGCAGCTCTGTTATCTCTCTGCAAAGAAGGCAGATAACCTGCAATGTGGTTTGCATACTAACAGGGTTATCATCTTGGCTTTCTTCCTTGATTCATGTGTCAAGTGAAAGCAGTCAAGTACAGTTATTTTTTGTCATCACTGCTTCCAGATCTTTCATTTATCTGTCCACATGTCAAACTACACAGAACAGAGGTAACACTGCACCACTCTCTTCCTCTAATATATACTTGCTGAATAGCACTGGAGATCAAGATGAGCCAGCACTGCATCATTAGTGTCAGCCAGCCAGGCAATGATGTAAGCAAGCCATGTGGAGTAACTTCGCAAACTACTGAGTCATGGCTGCATGCCTTAGCCTGTAATTGTTTTGCATTCAATTTAATCAATAGTGTGGTAGCTTGTAGAGTTCTCATTTCCTTGATTTCCATGTGGGAAGGAATAGGCAAGAGTACGATGTCCTTAATTTAGTTTTTTACCTTACCTCTGCTTCAAAAGGCAGCCAGTATTTTGGGGGAAAAAAAGTATGGATGTACCACGCCTAGTATTACCAGAGCAATTTCAGGCTTAAAAAAATCTATGTTTTCTCTCTTTCACCTAAAAAAGCAGCTAAGAAAAGGCTGTAATACAATTTGGTTTAACATCTTTATTCTACTGTTTGATTTATTATCAATCATACACTTTTAAAGTTCACAAGCATTCAATAGCATCCAAAACCAGCCACTAGAACCTCCTAATGCCCCAAAGACATCAAAGGATCAACATTAAGGCCTTCCAAAAGCCCTGACAAAAGCCCTTCCCTCAGGTCAAACCAGAAAAACCCAACCTGGAAGCAAAGTCTGTAAGGAATGAAGTGTGTTCTACACTTACAGCTCCTTGATTTCTTCAGGAGCAGAAGGTGAGAGATGAGATGTGGTGGGATTGCTTTTCCTAAATCAATCTGTGAGCACTTGCTGCAACTAAATCAGACAACCACAAAGGAAAACAAACAAAGCAGCAAGCTCTGAACAACACTGTTGTGACACCTAGTTAGAAATTACCCGTAACTCAATACAAAATAAAAGCAGTAGTTTCGATTTTTCCAAAACAATTAGCTAAACAGTTACATTACTAAGATAAGAATAACGCAGTAAATATTTCTTTAGGATATTATCTCAAAATAAAAATCTAATAGGGATTTTGGGGCATCTGCCTGACCAGGTGCAGACTATGCTACCCACCTTTCTGCAACTCAGTCCTTGTGTAGCAAGTGCTTCCTCTCCTTACTTTTACTGCAAGCATTTCTTTTGGTTGAAGAACCCTCACATCTCCAAAACACACAGTTTCCAGATTTCACTGGAAAAGTTTTTAGTTCTTCTCCCTTCAGATGACGTGGACTTCCCCTTTGCTGCAGCTAGGTAGATAGTCCCTGTGCTCAACTAGCTTTATACACATTTAGTTAATAACCAGTGTAAGAGTAAACTACCTTTTTTTCATTTAAATCATCATGGAAATCACAGTATAATGCCTCCCTATCTAGTTCAGACAATGATAAAAACATTTAATGGAAGTCTGGAAAACAACAGCTTCACTCTGTACAGATGAAAATTACTGAAGCTAGTGGCTTATTTCTGATGTCTGCTCAAAACCACGTATGATATCCACCACTTTCGGAAGATGGTAGGTTTGTTCCAGTTTTGAAAACGCAAAAAGGTTTTTGCTGTTTGATTCACTTGTTTGTTTTGGTTTTTTTCTCGTGAGAGGCTATCATTTCACCAATGGTTTTACATAAGCTTAAAATTGCTTCAGCCACCATCAAGTACAGTTTTTGGCAGTAACAGCTATCAAGAATAAATACCTTATGGCAATTAACCACATGCTGACTCACACATTCCTACAAATATCAGACCATTTACACTCAAAAAACTTCTCAAATAAGTAAACTGTTAGAAAGGACTTAAAGTTGTGTGTGTACACAAATACACAGGTACTTAAAAAGACTTAAGAACTACAAAGTAGATTTTTGTGTGCACCCATCAATACGCATTTCAAACAAGACTAGAGAAGTATGTTTCCTTTCACATTATGTGAAACTCCTAGAAATTTTACAGAAGGTACAATCACCTAGGGAGCAGTACTGCTCCCCTCAGTACTAGGAACTGCAACTGAGGTAGAAGAAAACGTAACTACTTGTAGTTCACACACACAAATGCAGCTAAACCACAGGGAATTCAAGTCATAGCACCGATGTTCACCTATGTGTATCCACACCTAGAACTCTCGGCCTTGGCAAGACCTACTCTAAGAATCCCAGCCCGCACCACAAACATGAGCAATCTGATAATTCCTTCTATAACTATTCTCTACTACTCTGCAACACCTCAGAAGGAAAAAAAAATTAACAGACATCCACTAGTTTTAGAAATAAATCCTATTTCCTGAGAAGCAGCTGGCCTGCTCCTGAACTGCTGAAAGCCACTAGAGGAGGAACAGGGCCCAGAAGGCTCAACTCCCTCTTTCTTCACAGATTTTAAATGCTACATTTAAAAATGTAACATAAAATCCCAAGGAGCATCCCTCACAACCCACTAGGTACACTGGTATCTTGGCAATGAAATCTATCAATCTGTGGGGGGTTTTTGGTTGTTTGGGTGTTTTTTTCAACATTTAAACGCTTTACTCAGTAAGGACAAGATAGCACTAAGACACACCACACCACCTTCCTAGTCCGGCACCTGTGAATCAATAAACCCTCCCGTAAGTGAAAGAGAAGCTGCTCAGGCTACGGGACGACTGATGGCCGATGCGGCTTTGCCCATCTGCCGCCGCCCACCACTCCGGTGCCGGGGGACAGCGAGGGAGAATCCCCGCTGTCCCACGAGAACCCCGAACGCTGAGGCAGACAGGGGCGCCGGGAAGGGTCGGGGCCGCTGAGAAAAAGAAACGCCCCAGCCGCTCCCACAGGCAAGGCCGAAAAGCAGCCACCGAGCCGGGGCAGCGTTACATCCCCCGAGAGCCGGGAAGATAATGCGGAGCAAGGAGGACCTTTGCTCCCAAGCGGTGCTCCGCTCCACCTCGCTCCGGCCCGCCCGACAGGGAGGGCGGAGGGGGCCCGGGCCGGGGAAGGCTTACATTTACCTGCAGGGCTCCCGCCCGAGAGGCTGGTGCAGAGCAGCAGCAGCAGCAGCAAGCGCCCCAGGCGCTGGCCGGAGAAGGCAGCAGGCATGGCCCCACCGCGCTCACTCCCGCCGCGCTCCCCTGGCTCGGCCCGGATCCGCACCCCGCGGGCTGCACCGCCTGAGGAAGCCCCAAGCGAGCTAGAGCGGCTCTGGGGGAGGGCCGGCAACTCCAGAAACGACGGGGACCAAAAGCAAAGCTGCCCCAAATTCACTGGGAGGAAAAAACCGCCGAGAAGGCGCTAGTGCCACGACAGTTCCCCTCTGCGGGAGAATGCGCTCAGCGGTGGGCCCGCCGCGCTTTAAGTGGCGGAGGAAGGGCGGGGGCGCGCACCGGTGGCTAATTGGACCGAGGCCGTGGCGGCTGAGCCGCCTGGAGACCCCGGGGCAGCGGGAGGTTGACGGGGCAGGTAGGGGCACGGGCTCGGGAGTTATTTTTGCCCCAGAGGGGGGGTGGCTGCAGGACCACCTGTGCAGGAGCAACCCTCGGCGGCAAACGGCTCTGGCAGGGCTTGCCTGGAGAAGATTGCCTGGGGCAGCAGAGCTAGTCTGTCTGTCACTGCACTTTGGCTGGTGATCTTATGGAGAGCCCAGCTTCGAGGGTCACTGGCTCCAGGGCAGCTGGGTTATACTGTATGAGAGCTGCGGCTCTTTTGCATCCCTTTTTCTAAATCTCCTAGCTTGTACAGCATAGCTCAGGGAGTACCATTTCTGGCAAAAGCTTCTCAGGTTTTTGATTATGGCTAAGTGAAATTGTTTACACTCTCTTTTTTCTGTAATTATGCATACTTACCTAGTAAACCTACTCATATGTATATATATGTGCATTATATGCATTTCTGTTTGTTACTTTGTAAATAACTGAATTCTGATACTGCAAAATGGAATCTGGCAAGGTGGTATTCTCTGAAAGAATAACTTTGTGGTGAGGTACTGACTGCTTCTTCCTTCTTGTCAGCTTCAGTTAATGCAGAGGTTGAGTTGTGTAAAAGGTTTGTATCAATGATGCAAAAAAGGTCACTGCAAATAAGACTACACTGTTTTAGCTCTCCATGCTACAGAACTGTTGGAGTTTATGCAGAGTAAATGCCTTGTGTGGTGATTTTCCAGCACTAGACATGTTCATGCTTCCATCCATATTTTCCAATATCAGTACGGTGTCCTTCAGAATAAATTTTTCATTCATAAAAACTCCCAGTAAATACACCTAATGGTGAAAGACTGGGAACAGGACGGTTTCGTTAGGCCCTTTGCTGTGTGTTGCAGGAGTACTCACAATGCAGTGTGCTACAAGGAGAGATGGAAGCCCCCATGTTTGTTAATCTGCCAGCCTGCTAAAACTGCACAGAGTGATGGGATTCAGAGAGAGAATCCAATTCAGATAAAGCTGTTTAGGAGGGGTAGGTGATCTTCAGCTTTTAATAAGAAAAAAATTGGCTGGACTTGAAAGCTGTTTTATCTGAACCAGTTAGGCCTGAAGAGACTTATCTCTTGGTGGTGGGGGAGGGTGAGGGAAAGGAGAGGAGAGAGAAAGAGAGGCAGAGGAGAGAGGAGTTTGAACAGCCTTAAGATATGAAAGGACTGGTTTATAGTTCCAGTTATCTCTCCCTGGAATGGGTGGAAAGAAAAGTTTATATTCACTTTATTTAGCGACTGGGTATGCAGCATCTTTTGGTAGAACAGATTTTATCCACCTGGAATCCACATGGATTTGTTAGTAGAAATGTATGACTAAACACTGGCAGCTGGCACAAATGGATCTGCTAGGGCAGTCCCATGTAGGACTTAGCTGTGGTTTTTGTCAGCTCCTGCTCAGTGGAAACTGCAGAGGTTCTGATGGAGACAGTTTGTTTTGAGTCACTTGGTGTTTAGTCCTGTATAGGGCTGACTTCTGTATTTTCCACCAAGTTAACTTTGGTGAGCAGTGAGAAGACAGGATGAACACCTTTGCAGGATTCCATCTCAGCTCTTCTTTAGGCCTTGTCATCTGCTAATAGTACATCTCACACTTACTTAATGCTGAATTGAAAGAAAATAATTATTAGACTGCTGTTGAGGGAGCTGTTTTTCCTATATTTGTGGTATGAGATACAGAAGCCACAAATAGAGCAGTATGAGAATGGAACAATTCCAGTACAATAGAACAGTAAAGAGAAAGGCAAAGGCAGGAGGAAGGATGGCAGAAGGAAGGCAAAAAAGAAGCAGAATTTAGAGGAACTGGTCAAGCAAACCAAACAACCCTTTAAGGGTTTTCATGGTTCAGAGTTTGCCTTGCCATTATAATATGCTAGATTAGATTACTCCATAAGAACTAAAGCTGGATTTGGTAGATCATTGAAAGTGTAAGAGTGTGAGGTTTCAGAAATTATAAGGTTAGTGATAACAATGATAAAGTAGAATATTTGGGATATTGAAAAAATCAACTATTATATTAGCTTGAATTTGGAAACATTGTCTGTTGAGTAATTAGAAATTTCAGGAAAAGTATTTAAATTTTACATACCAATTGTAATCTACTACACTTATTAATATACAGCATGTTTTCCTCTTCTCTCACTTCCATAGAGAAACTTTGACTTATTATCACATGGTAATTACTTGGCAAATGTGACAATTGTTTTGGAACAAGAATTCGTGTGTTGAACCATACTCTGGCATATAAAAACCCTTATATTTAATAAAACCTCTGATACAGGGAAATTGCTGGTTTATTCAGCTGGTTCAGGAAGATCTTTGCTGAAATTTTTCATGGCAAAAAGAAAGTAAATGAAATTTTGAAAACTGATACATATTGATTATTGGCTGAATACAAATGTGGATTGTAATTTGTACCTTTTCAGCTCCTTTTCACTAACAATCAAATCCGGTGTTCTCAAAGCCCAGTCTTTGGCATTTATTTATTTCTGTTAATAATTAAAACAGTAAAATAACCAAAGGACATACGTGATCCAGCAGTTTTCTTGGCTGGAGGTTTGCTTTTTAAAAAATCCATTCAAATTGTGAAAAAGTAACTAATGTATATGTGAGAAGAACTGTGAAAAATAAGGAAACAATCAAAAGGGACTGAAAACCACCTGAGGTGGAAATTCATTTCAGGGATGGTGCTTAGCAGCTTTCAATATCTGAAACTGAATCATCAAGACCTTATTAGATTCTAGCTGGACTTAACTTTTTTTATGGGTATGAAATTTTTAATTGTAAAAGCATGTAAAAAAAAACAAAACAGTGGTAAATAGAAGACACAATTTAGAATTACTTTAGAAGTAAGTCTTGCAAGATGTCCAGGATATAATTTTGCAAGGCCAAGAGGTAATGTGTTACTAATCTGTGGACCACTATCAAAAGGATGTGCTGAAATAGACGTTATGCAACACCTGCATTGGGGAATGAGTTCCCCATTCTGTGGTAACAGTCAGGTTAAAATAAAATTTTTAAAAACAGTGCAAAATGTGCATGTTTCTGAGAGCCAAAGTAATAAACTGAGTGCTAGAACAAGACTACAAAACAGAATTTTATTGTCTCCTCCAAACATTTATCTTTTGCTTGCACTCTTTTAAGGATTTGACTAAACAGAAGTCTTGTCTAGATTTAAAATTACAGGCCAGATTATGCAATCTGCCTGTTCTGCAGTTGTCTTCTCTGCGCTGTCTGCATCCTCCTGAGTGGCTGTAAATCCAAGTATCTCCTGCTACTTCCTCAAAGACAATTTGCAAGATTAAGCATATAATCTCTATCTGCCATTTATCAAATGTTTGACACTGTGTTCTAAGATCAGAGCTTTATATGAAACAAAAATTGGGGCTATAGTGCTTTTGGATCATATTTTTTGAAAATCTTAGGTTTTAATTGGTACTGCCAGTACCAGTTACTGAAATTGTCAATACTGATCATTTAAGATTGTCAGTTGTTACTCTGCAGGGTTGCAGATTATGCAGTAAAGGCTTTGTTCATATGGCAAACACACCATCATAAGGAACTGGCATCCAAAAATTCAAGCAAGATTTTTGGCAAGGAATTCTTTCTGCCCACCAGTCCCCTGCTTTCTGATATCTGAACAAAAATTAATTTTTAAAATGGAAAATATAATGAAAAATCCCAGTATTTTGTTGAAAACACAATTTAAATTGCAGCCTTATGTACAGTCAAGTAAAGAAATGTCTACAATCTGTTAGTTTAATGTGTAAGTAAAGTTCACTGTGATACAAATGCATGCCACCTCATCACAGGGTTTGCTTTGCAAGCTGTGCTTGAAAATTTGCAGAAGGTATTATAAATGTCTCAAACAGGAGATAGACTTCAAGGGAGGCAGTATCCTTCATTATGGTAATATAACTAAAAAGTAAGGCAGACTCTGATCTGAATACAATTTGAGAACAATTACTCTAAATCTGAATACAAATTGAGAGCAATTTAATTGTAATTATGCTGAAGGCAAACAGGCGAATCTCACGTACTGCTTTAATATCAGCACAAAGATCACCTTGATAAGTCTTCTTTTTCACAAATTCTCCATTTTCCAACCTTTCATACTTTTTTAAAAACAGTCTCTCTTTTGTGGCAACAATAAAAAATCATGAGAACTGTGTATATAATATAAAATAAATGATACATGAAGGTATCCTCCATTCTGCTGCAGTACTTGCTCAATTATCACCGATAAGCAGGAGCACTAAGTTCTGAAGAAGCAGCCTTACTTATGTAATTGAATTTGGGCTACTTGGGGCACCTGCTCTGGGGTAATCAACGTGTGAATGCTTTCTGTTTCTTGTGGGTATGGTGACAGACTGTACACTTTTTCTCATTCAAATTATGCGTTTTATGGTTTTTCTGGGCTGGGGGGTTTTGTCGTTTTTTTGGGGATTTTTTGGGTAGTTGACGGAAACTTAGTTTCACCTTTTTTTTTTTTTTTTTTTTTTTTTTTTTNATGTGGAAATATGTTTGTAATTCTGAAGATAAAACCTGAAGATAAGGCAGCATAAAATAAGTAACAAGTTAAGTGGCATAAGCCTTCCCTGGTGGAGGAAAGTAATCAAGCTAAACACCAACTCCATTTATTTATGAGCAAACTTAAGTAAACTTTAGAAACTCTGACAGCATCGTTTCACTTTGAACATTTTTTTCCTTTTAGTCTTCCTTTAGAAGGAGAAAAGAGGGCTGCAGTGAAAAAAAAGTGGAGAAGGCTATGTAGCTAAAAGTGTTATTTGTAATTCCAAAATCCTGAGACTTTAAACAGCTTTTATTGGTCTTTTGCCATTTAATTCTTTTGTCTCTTAAATGAAAGCTAAGGTGTTGTTTTGGTTTTTTTTTTTTTTCTCTAA
>VYXC01003762.1:173792-186866 GCA_013397175.1 Platysteira castanea | reverse complement strand
TATATATATATAGAAGTGAAAGTAGCCTAAAATATATTGGTGTGTAGAATGTGAATTTCAAAGTGAAAAGAATAATCATAAGTAGTTTTTAACTTTAGGTATGATTCAGCAATTGTTAATATATTTCCAAAAACTTCTGTTCTCGGTAAACTGTGGGAGGATTATACAAAGATAACTCATTCTGAATTTTACCTTTCAATATAAAAATTAATTTTAAATTATTAATGAAGAGAAGAATGTGCACAGCATATCAGCAGTGAAAAATCNTTAATGTGGAAATATGTTTGTAATTCTGAAGATAAAACCTGAAGATAAGGCAGCATAAAATAAGTAACAAGTTAAGTGGCATAAGCCTTCCCTGGTGGAGGAAAGTAATCAAGCTAAACACCAACTCCATTTATTTATGAGCAAACTTAAGTAAACTTTAGAAACTCTGACAGCATCGTTTCACTTTGAACATTTTTTTCCTTTTAGTCTTCCTTTAGAAGGAGAAAAGAGGGCTGCAGTGAAAAAAAAGTGGAGAAGGCTATGTAGCTAAAAGTGTTATTTGTAATTCCAAAATCCTGAGACTTTAAACAGCTTTTATTGGTCTTTTGCCATTTAATTCTTTTGTCTCTTAAATGAAAGCTAAGGTGTTGTTTTGGTTTTTTTTTTTTTTCTCTAATGACAGGACTTTTATCCCCAGTAAGGGAGCAGAAATAAGAAAGATGAAAAAGGTTGCAAAAACCATAATACAATCTTCAGCACTTCTACTGACTACAGAGCTATCATAGCCAAAACCAAAGAACTGAAGTGGAAGGAACTATGCTGCCATTTGTTCACATTAAAACTTTGCAGAAGGCAGGTAAGATATGCCCCTGCCCTCATCAGCGCAGAGGCAGAGAGCTCAGTCTGTGTGCATGGGACATACCCAACAGTAGAGAATCTGAATGAATGTGTGTATTCACTCTCCTAAATTTTAAGAATCCATACACATGTTGGTAGAACAATACCACCCAAGACAGCACAAGCAAATATACCATGGAATTTCCACACTACAGGAATATATCCATGCTTACTGTACCATACTTTTCCTGTTAAAGAGAAGATTCATTTTCGAGGCTTACCAGAGTGATAATTCAGCTAGTTTTTAATTCACCCAAATTCAGCGTTTATGTAACAGATACAGAACTATTTAAATACTCGCTGAAATGATGCATACTTAGAACTGAATAGCTTAGTACTTTAATTTAAAAAAGTATGTTGGTTCAGAGAGAAGTGGTCTTGGATAATTGTCTTCGTGTGTGAAGGAAAGCACTATTTTAACACAAAACAGTCTGCGAACATTTCTAGTTCTTTACATAGGGAAGGGCCGTTTTCCAGTCTGCAAATATTTTGTTTGTAGAAGTGGAAAAATGTCAGGCAGCAAACAGAGTTCAGACAAAGGAAGGAAAGCCATCCAAGCCTTAATATTAAAAAAATTACTTGCCTGCTGCCATAAGAGTGATTATCAGGACACAGGGTTTGCATGCCAAGAATATATGGAATACTTATTTTTCCCATGTTTGTTTTTTCTGGCTGAATATGCATCCATAATCCTACTGTTTTTCTGATGCCTAAAATGATACTCTTTACTTCTGCATGGGAATCATTTTCATCCAGAGCTGTAAAGCCCTTCATTAGAAGCATCCAGTGGGATCAGTGAGAGGAGCTCCTGAGGTATGAGTCATCTCCTGTATCTTTTAAATCCTGTAAGTACATAAATTTTATTTGACACACTGGTAATAATAGAGTTAAAATAGCTTTTTCAGCTGAGATTATGTCACACCTGAGGAGTTCAAAGATGAACTTCTGCGTGTGACTTTTTAACAGCAGATTTGTTCTGCAAGCCGTTTCCACAAAGGATTCATCAGAGTTATATTACAACTTGGATAATATTTCCAGAGGCAAAACACATACATATATATATATATATATATATAGAAGTGAAAGTGGCCTAAAATATATTGGTGTGTAGAATGTGAATTTCAAAGTGAAAAGAATAATCATAAGTAGTTTTTAACTTTAGGTATGATTCAGCAATTGTTAATATATTTCCAAAAACTTCTGTTCTCGGTAAACTGTGGGAGGATTATACAAAGATAACTCATTCTGAATTTTACCTTTCAATATAAAAATTAATTTTAAATTATTAATGAAGAGAAGAATGTGCACAGCATATCAGCAGTGAAAAATCTACAGAGCCTAATGTAAAATTTCTCCAACAATACCTGATACCAATTTATCCTGGTGGATCTATGAATTTTATTTCACGTTTTGTAAACCTCAGAAATGCCAGGAAGAAAAAGGGCATCTCTTCCTTTTTTGTTGTTCTAGCTTCCTCTGTAGTATGTTTTGCCTTCTTTTGGTTGCAAGAGTTACTGGAAGCAATAGTTAACTGTATTGACGCATTTAAATTTCTAGTGTAAGAACTGGTTTACTGCGATTATTGGATTTTGACTGATTTAGCCACAAATTAGAGTTAGTACTGCTAAGATAGTTTCTTGTGGCATTTTAGAAAACATACTGCTAAGGGTTGCATAATGATTTACTGGAATATTATGTTTCAGATAAAAATGTTAAACGGTGTGCTTTGAGGATATGGGGTCATTCCAACTATTAAGTTTACTTATATTCCTCAGTTTGACTCACAGGGTTTGAAACAAGTCTGTCAGAGGGAAATGTGATCTCTCCATGTGAACCCTATTCCCGTGCTTGACAACATTTAATGTGTTTGTCCGTACATCAGCCTTGTGGGTAGTGTTAAGTCCAGTGAAACACAAAGTGGCTCACCCGAGATAACCCAGGAGAAGGGTTACATTCGACTATTCTTTACTAGTTTTTTCTGCCCTGTGCCAGGTTCTTTTTGATTCCAAGGATAAAGCTGAGATAGAAAAGGCTACTTAGGGTGCACTGAAAATGTCAGAGGCATTCCCTGCTGACCTTTATTACTTTTCTTTAGGAGAGAGCAAACCATGCCCTTTGTACAGACAGCACGTTTGGACTTGGCTCGGAAAGAATGAGTTGCAGTCTCTAGCACACAGCGCAGATTGCAGGTGAGCATCTGAGGCAGCAGACAGCTCTGTGAACACAGTCATTTTGATGAAAACAAATATTTGAGCATTTTTATACATTGGCATTATTGGAAATTAGATTCCAAGTATGAGAGACCTGAAAAACTGCTATTCGAGTTTTATTATCCTCTAGGACTTCTGCAAAGGATTTGATTGTTTGCAGATCTGTAGGGGCTTCCTGGTTACAGATCTCCTTGATTTGCAGCTAGTGTATTAACTACGGAAACTACTTTTTTTATTAATTAAAAGCTTCTTACAGAGGTGTCTTTTCTAGGTTTACGAAAAATGCTGTCCAGCTTTAAAAGTGGTGCACTCACTTCTACATTTGAACTGTCCTGGGATATTCAAACCAGAAATAAAATTTCAGTTATAGTTTTGTATTGATACACACTTCTTTTAAACATGCTTGAAAGTTTCATAAAATTATTTCAAGCTTCTCATAAAGTTGTAAAGACAAAGCTTATTAATTCAAAATTACATTGAGTCTTTTTCTTCTCTCAGTTATAAACTCTTGAGGATGGTGGTGCTTCAGTAGTATAATGGATCAAGCCAGGGGCAGTGCAGGTGTTAATTACATTTTTTAAAGTAATAATTAAATAGTTTTTACTTCACACAGAGACCATGAACTCCATGCAGTAAGTTAATTGAATTTAGTAGTAGGAAAATAAGAGAATAAATCTGGATTGCAGAAGGCACTGGCAGAAATCTGTGACTAGAGTGATTGGAAAATAAATTATACTTGTTTCACACACCTTTCTTAGTCACTGTTTCATTTAATCTTGATAAGGGAGGTTAGAATAGATGTCCTTTTAAAGTTCTCTTCCAACCCAACCCATTCTGAGATAATTCTATATGGGCAGGGACAAGCCTCCTGCATCGTCTAGTACATATCAGTTTTATCAGTGCAGTATAATTCATCACTATTTCTACAGCACCTCTGCAGCCTCATCCTTGAACAGTGAAAGAGAAAACAGTTCTTAGGCAGTTCTCATGACAGTACAGTAATTTTTCCAGCTGTTGTGTACTATAGAAGTTGCTCTGCCCACTGAAACTCTGTGAATCATATATTTCTTTCCTAGTAGGAGAAAAAGATTGCCCATGCATTACCCATGAAAACCTTTGCACTATTTAACAGACCCTCCAAGCATGTTCTGTGATATCTTTGTAGAAGCAGTACAGGTGTAACTACTGGAGAAACAAAGAACCTTGCAAGGAAAGGGCATCTGTATATCAGACTGTAACAAGGAATATAATGTGATCCATAAAACAATTTTATCTCATTGGTAGACTGAGTGATGAATGTGCTGATTTTGACTGGGTAAATCTAAATTTTTTTGCAGTAACTGGTATGGGACTGTGTTCCAGATTTGCTGAAAACAGTACTGGTAATACACAGATGTTTTATTTACTGCTGAGCAGTGCTTATTCTGCACCTCACCCCATCCTACCAGCCATCCTAGGGATGGCTGAATATCTGCCTGCCAATGGGAAGTGGTGAACGAATCCTTGTTTTGCTCAGCTTGTATATGTGGCTTTTGCTTTCCCTATTAAACTGCTTTTATCCTGAGCCATGAGTTTTCTGACTTGTATTCCTCTGATTCACTCCCTCATTCTGCTGTGGGGGGAGGAATGAGTGAGTGGCTGTGGAGCTGAGTTGCCAGCTGCGGTTAGACCATGACATGCCCTTTCAGCTACCTTATTTATCTTCTTTTTTTTTGTTTTTGTTTTTGTTTTTTTGTTTTTTTGTTTTTTTTTTTTTTTTTTTTTTTTTTTTTTTTTTTTTTTTTTTTTGTTTTTTTTTTTTTTTTTATTTTTTTTTTTATTTTTATTGAATCTCTTTTCATGTACTTTTTGGTGCTGCTAAGCTGATACCAGAAGAAAAGGAGTTTTTACTATCTACATTTTCCTAAAACACATACTGTGTAACATTGTGAACGCTCAAATAATCCACACTTGGAGATTTTCAGAAGAGAAACTTTTCAAAAGAGACAGGGTCTTGTAGTGGCAACCTGAAGTCAACTGAAACCAGAAGCATCACAATTTCCAATTCTTTGTCTGCCAAGTATACAGCTTATCTGATTCACAGTATAACTGTCCACATTTAGTCCTAAACAGAAATCCTTTGTAGTTCAAAAAAATTAAAATTCTGGGCTTTTAAAAATGGAAGCAAAGTACAAAAGGGAGATCTATCACAAAAGTACTGAATTTCTCTGGGAACTGAGCAAGCATTTCTCCAGAAGGTTTCTACTGAGAACAGTAGGGCTATCAAGTAGCACTTTTATGTCTCTTATTCTGATAAGGCCTTTGTGCAGTGTTTGCTACATCTTCCCTCTTACAACACAAGCTAGAGAATGTTTCTAAACTGCACATTTGTTTCTTTCTCTCTTGGTGTTATCTATCTGCAATAGCTTTTGCCATTTTGTATGTGTGTGCATGTGACTATTATCTGAATAAACAAGTACAGTCATCAGTTGTAGTTCTTACTGGAAAAGATGAGATAGGAAATGTGAATATCATCCCTAATGCTAAGTTTATACTGGGTTTTCTTTCTTTATCACTCTTCTTCCTTCATAGATGTAGAGGGAAAATGCTGTCTGTAGAATACATTTAGAATGTGAACTACAGGCACAAAAAACTGCCTTGTTGGAAACATGCACAGTTTTTCACAGTTTGAGGTAGCAGTTTTACTGCCAGTAGGCACTGATTAGAGAGCAGGCAGGAATGTGCTTGGGGTCATACTGAACAGTGGTCTGTGATTTGCTGTCCTATTAGCAATGGCTGAATCTTGCCCAAAAGTCCATGTACTTCTGGCATGGATGAACTTCGACTTGAGTGCAGGTTTGGATCTGTATCTGGAAAACAATGTAGACAAATCTAAACTAGTCATGTTTATATAAAACCCAGCTAGCAACAAATATGCACATAAGGCTTAAATTGAAGCAAAAATTCTTTCTCCAATGCAAGATTAAAATTTTGAATGATAATGACAAGTCATCAGTTTTCTTTCACAGATACCAGTAACTGCCCTGGGGCACAATTCTTCAGGAAGGAAAACCTCCTTTTTACAGGTTCTGCCTCATTATCCTTGGGTAACTTAACTGCTGATAGGGGTATACCAGCATGCAAGCATGAAGGATTCAGTGGCAGTAGAGAGTAGACGGGTGGTGGAAGTTATTTTATTTTGGGAAGGAAGATGATCTCTACTCAGCTGGAAGATAAATTGACTTTTATCACAGTCTGTCTTCCAGTAAACATATTTTTAAATCAGTCTCTGTTTTTCAATTCAGTAGGCTCTGTTACGCTAACAAGAGTGCACATATCTGCAGTGAATCAGTGGTGGGTTAAATTTATGTATAACAGAAATCACTGATACATACTAAGAAAAAGCTTTCTCCTTTAAAGACAACCAAGAATAATATAGATCTTAAAATCATACTGAATCTGCCCTTCTGTGAGTTCTGTAAATCTTGTTACAAATGTTTATTAGAAAATAATAAATTGGAAAATAAAATTGGATTTGTTTTGACTTTTTTTTCCCACTTCGTGTTACACTTAATCTAGGGCACAGTTATGCTTTCTGACTAGGCAAGTGCATTTCTGAACCTCAGTTCTGTCTAATGAGCTAGCAGAATATCCTATTCATAGAGTAACAGAATCCTTTAGGTTTGAAAATACCTCTGACATCATTGAGTCCAATCCTTGACTGATCACCATATTGTCACTAGGCTATGGCACTAAGTGGCACTTCCACTCATTTGCTGAAAACCTCCAGGGATGATCGATCACTCCACCACCTCCCCGAGCAGTCCATTCCGGTGTTTAACAACCCTCTCCAGGAAGAAATTTCTTCTGATGTCTCAATTCCTTTTGATATCCAAAACTGGCATACCATCCTATTTCCTCTATTTATGACACAAATCCTTATTGGAAAGGAGTCAGCCCTACTGGGATAATTCGATCTCCTCCTGATACTCATTGTAAATTGTGTATCTCCTGAATTCCAGCTCCAAACAACAGCACAATGCCTGGTTGCAAACATCCCTACAGCCAGGCTGTGTTTGGACACCATATACCAGCAGGTTAGAATCCAAGGCACTCAGAGCTTGTTGGTCCATGCTTAGTAAGCACTAAGAAACTTTTAAACTGTAGTTCCCTTGTTTATGTTTGTCTTTGAAAATGCAGAGAAATTCCTGGGACTACAATGTATGGTACTGTTTTAAACAGATGAGAATCTGATGTCAGTACAATAAATAATGTACTTTTTGTTGTTGTTTTCAACCAGGTTTAGAATCCTAGTGTGTTTTGTTATTACACTGGAAACTCACACATTTACTTACTGCATCCTTGCATTTTAAAGCTATCTTCCTTCAGAAAAAGATTTTAAAGGCATCTTCCTTCAAAAACAGATCAGCAGCCCATGCTAGCTTTATATTTTCTGAGTTTACTATTTCTTCTTTTAGGTGGGACATATCTAAAAGTATTCCAGTTGTTTTTAAAAGTGTTAAAATTATCACTATAGACTGCAATGGGCTTGCAGTCTTTATACTGCAATAAAGTTTTGGCATAAAAAGCTCAGAATGCAACAGGGATTTATAGTGCACTGTATAAAGTACTGAATATTTTCATGAAGGTAACAGCATTCACTCATTGCTTAGACAAGCTCATTTTGACTGCTGACCTGTAAGACAAAAGGAGAAGTCCTCATTCTCTGGAGACACCTAAAGAACTGTGTAGTTTCAAACGTAAAAAATTTTTCTTGATCTGTGCTGGAAGATACTGGATGTTTGGGGGTTTTTTTAGGATTTGTTTTTTTGAGTGGAGGATTTACCACTGGTCGAGGTAAATCATACATTTAGTAAAAGTCATAACATCAGTGTTCCTAGTAACTGAACCTTACTCACAATATTGAATCTCAGAATGGTTTAGGTTGGAAGGGACCTTAGGGATTACCTAGTTCCAAACCTGCTGTGGGCAGGGACACCTTGCTGTAGACCAAAACCTCATCTAACCTGGCCTTGAACACTTCCAGGGATAGGGAGTTCACAACTTCTCTGGCCAACCTGTTCCAGTGCCTCCTCACCCTCACAGCAAAAAAATTCTTCCTAATATCCAATCGGAACCTGCTCTGTTTCAGTTTGAAGCCATTCCCCCTTGTTCTGTCACTGCACACCCTTGCCAAAAGTCCCTCACCAGCTCTCTTGGAAGCCCCCTTCAGGTACTGAAAGACCACAAAAAGGTCTCCCCAGAACCTTTCCTTCTCTGGGCTGAACAACCCCAACTGATCTATCAGCCCGCTGATAACCTTGGTGGCTCTCCTCTACTTTCACTCTAGCAGGTCTACATCCTTCCTGTGCTGCAGACCCCCGAGTGGATGCAGTGCTCTGGGTGGGCACATGCAAGGGCAGAGCAGAGGGGCAGAATCCCCTCTCAGCCTACTGGCCACGCTGCTTTTCATGCAGCCCAGGTTGGTTTTCTGGGCTATGAATGCACATTTCCTCTTGATTGCAAGATGCAAGATGATGAGCAACAGTCGTATGACTAGATAGAGATGTGTGAAATGTTTCAGCATGGTCTGTGTGATTTTTTGCTGTTCTTTCTGATTATGGTTACATTAACTTTTGAAACCATTGTTCATCTCTCATGCTTATTATAATAGTAGGTTAGATGGTGACAGTGTTACGTGATTTTAAAACACTTAGAAATCTGAGAGGATACTGAATACTGAATGTGGCAAAGGGTTCTTTTTGTTGCAATCAATACAAAATGAGATGGCCTTAGAAACAATGCCTTGATTCTTTTTGTAGAGATTAAAGTGCTTTATTTCAAACACTTGAATGCTACAGTTAATCCTAGCGTATCTACCTCAGTGCTACTGAGGACATTCCTGTAATCTGGTAATTAGTAAAGCAAAGCCTTAGTTATCTGATTGTAGGTGATAATTCCAGAGTTCTAGTGATGGTGACAAATACATTGTGAAAAAACGCAGTACAGGAGCTTTTGAGAGCTTTCATTTCTTTTAAGGAGGAAAAACCACAAAAGTCTGGGTCAGATGTTTAAAGTTTGCTGGGCACAGCATCTTAAAGTGCTGGATGCTTCATGTTGTATACATCAGCTAACAAAAAAGATATAGTGGGGAAGGTAAGGAAACCACTTTTGGGGAAAAAAGTGATTGAGTATCTCAATGTTTCTTTGTGTGCCTAATTATTTCCTTTTTTTTTTTTCCCCCTCTTGTTGTGTCTGCCCAAACCACCATGAATTAAATGCTTTCCACATTTCTCTTCATGGTGAGAAAAGTTGAGACTTGTGAAAGTTGATCCCTAGGATAAGACTCATGCCTTTTTTTCCTCTCTTTGCTTCGACTACGTTCTCTCTCTGTTTACAATCCAATTGTTGTTCTAGATTTTGTCTCAATTTTTTATTTTGTAGAAACAAGGAATTTATGTACTCCCACACATAAACATCTGCTCATCTATCATTATGCTGGATTCAGTACTACAGTCAGCAGTTTGCATATGGTTTTATGCTTGTAGTCTCTCATCATTTGTATCTTTTCAGGTTCACATTCCCCCTCTCAATAAGGGATTGTCTTTATTATTTGCTGTCCCTTAGGTTTGTCCTGACACTCTTCAGAGCTTTGTTCTTTTAATAGTTCTTTCTGTCCTAAGTTCAACAATGCTTTTATTTTTGTACTTATTTGGCTTTGTGAAATTTTTTCATTGTTTTGGTAGCTACGCTTGTACAGACACTTCACAATATATTGGTTTTCTTAAAAAATAATGTAAAACAAACCTGCCTTTGTCTCTCTCCTATGGTACTTAAAATACATAACCAGATATTGCACGCTCAAGGTAAGAGTTATTGATACCAACATCACAACTAAACTGCACTTTCTATGTTTATAATTAGAGTCGATACAGAGATGTAGAGTAGGTACGGAGATGTGTCCTAGAGGTTGACCCTGACCTGAGTTGGTTGGTGGGTGAGAAACTGTGAAATGACATCCTCTCAATGTCCAAAGTGGGATAAAATCCCGAAGTTGGATGGCACTGCAGTGGTACTGGTTCATGCACCAAGTCAGGTTCTAGCCCCATCCCTGTCTCTCCACCCCCTCTGAAGCAACTTTCACATTTGTTACAGCATAATTAAAGATTAATTGAGTGAAAGAGGCAGACTGAAAGAGGGCATGAATCTGTGGCCACATGGTCAGAGCACTCACTGGGGAGTGACTGGGAATAGTCTAAATCCCATTTATGTACTTTGTTCAGTAACTGTTCTTGAAACAGAATCAGGAGTTGAATTTTTTATTTCATTTCATATTTCAAGTTTTACTTTTAGAGTGAAAGTGTTATCAGTACGTATCAACTCACGTTTTTCCTGTGGTAGAAGCATTTTTCAGCCCTCAGACAGGAAGCAGAAGAAGCCCCATTAGCTGGGGAAGGTGCTGAGCCCATGCCCCATTGTCCTGGTAACTCAAGCATCTTTGAGTACTCCAGTCATTACATGAGCATTTCATCTAATGACAGTTTAATTAATAACAGATCTTGAAACACAGACCAGGAAAAGGGCCTTGTGACGGTTAAATCCCTTTCATGTTCCTGCCAGCCCCTGAATCTCAGCTGTTGAACAGTGGCTTGGCAGTGGTGGGGAGGCCTCACCTGCAAGGTGAGATGGGGGCTCAGGACATTCCCTGGGGAAGGTGAACCTGGAGCAGTGTCTGTGACTCTCAGGAGTGTCCTACCTGCTGATCCTTAACTCTGGCTCCTGACACTTGCTGCAGTGCTGTCCCCCAGCTGTCCTGCATGGAGCTAGTGTTAGGAGACTGGCTGCCCTTGGGAAGGGAGCTGGTTCTTTGCATTGCTAAAAACCCCACCCTGGAAACACAGAGGCATGTGCAGGAGGATTATAGTGCAGTCACCTCAGTGCCATCAAAATGAACATGGGATGCACAGAGCCCTTTTGAGTGATGCCTATCAAACACACAGCCCGTGGCGCTTGGTGGCATTTGGCTGACTGCAAAGTAAGGTGCCTGCTAAATGCTGTTTTCAGGCTGAGTAGATAATTCCTCTCTGAACACCTACAGGAAGGACCTCTCTCTTCCCTGGATCTGGCCCAGGTTTGTACTAGCTGTTGTTTGATGGTTACATACCTCCTGAGGGTTACATTTTCTCTTAAGGAGTCACACAGTAATTTATTCAAAAAAGTAATCTTCCATTGCCTCAATACGTGCAAACTCTTTTATTATTGTCACTGTGAATATCCTCAAAACTGAAGCACTTTTACATAGTTCAGTCTTTAAATGTCCTCTTTTCTTCTCATTCAGGAAAGTCTGGTTTTGATAACAGTCAAGGATTTTAGTTTTTCATTTCAGCTGAAAGAAAAGGTCCAAGGAGAAATATGGTAGTTTTTATTCCTTTAATTATGGGGTTCTTTTCTGACATAGAGCAGTGAAATCTGGCTAACAACATATAATTGAAGTAAAATAATTTTATCTTTGGTTTTACTGTTTTAGTGATCCTTGAAGTAAAAATACACCTCTGTATACGATTTTGCTCACCCACTACTTCTAAGCCTCAGTAAGAACTGCTTATGTTGTACAATAGTCAGCATTTTGCCTATATTTTTATGCATGCAATTTGTCGTCAGTTTATGCCTCTTTAAGGTTTGGCAGTGATTTCTTAAAAAGTCTCTTCTAGTTGCAGTGTTCCTTTCAAAAATTACTTTTTCTTCCTGAGGCTCCTTGGTAAAAGACAGAAGAAAGCATAGTGGCAGAAGTATTATAAACTGAAGCAGATGGCATTCTGGTTTTGCAGAATATAATGAAGCTTGCACACAAAGCTAATTGTGCCATAACCAAGTACATTTCTTGAACTATGATGAAAATCAACCAGACATTTCCAGGAGGAAGGATTTTCACATAATTTAAGGAAGTGCCAGTAAATAGCACACAAATAAATAGATTCATTCCAAGCTGGGAGGACTTGGAGAGGTCAAGAAATAAGCTAATGCAAGGAGTTTGGCTGGCTGATGCTTTTGGAGATGTCTAGTCCTTTCTGATGACCATGTTTAAAATTCTCATGTAAGTCAGAAACTGTAAATGAAACACTGAAACATCAAGATTAAGAGAAGCATTGAAGGGACTCATCCCCAATCACTTCCTTTGGGAATTGCCAATAGGAAGATTAAATCAGATTTAACAGATGCATCATGGTCATTTGAGAACAGAGAAAACTGCTTATAGTTCACTTTGGAGAAGAAATGAAATATGTGCTACTGTGACAGACTAAACTCTGGTGGTAAGCTTATTACTCACCATAATTAGCTGTATTTTTAGGGATGAACAAAATGGCATTGGATCTGAGAACTTCTGAACAGGCATCAGAGAATATTAATAAAACTACAGAGGCAAAATTAGTGTCTTCAGTGCAAGATCTCCCTTGCTTGTTTTTATTTTTTTTATGTTCTTACTAGTCTCTGAACTGTCTTACCTCTTGCAGTCTGTCCATTTTTTTTCCTGTAAACACATTCTTGGATTATACCTCTTTGCCATGATATATGTGTTACTAAATTGTATGCAACATATACCATGAAGCTTATATAAAATACAGAAAGAGTTGCCAGCCATAAGTCTTGCATGTGCAAAAGGACAAAGTGTTCATATCTGATTGTGCTGCCCTTCATCAATATTAGGGGAACTCTTATTACAACCCAGTAGAATACAGTCTGTAGATACAGATGGCTGTTATTAACCACAAAATAATAGTTTTACACAAACCCTCCTACTTGGTTTTGCTTAAACTACAAGTGGTCATGTTTTTGTTTTTTCAAATACCCAGGAGTGTTTCTTCTTTTCCTCAAAACAGAAAATAATAATGAGTAGTAATGATCTAATTCAGAAAGAGGATATCTCTCATGCATATGAGAAAGTAAAGTAGTATTAGGAAGATATGTACATGATCAAAAACCTGGGGGGGCGGGGGGGGGG